>JALIZH010021893.1:0-85081 GCA_030522465.1 Rhipicephalus appendiculatus | reverse complement strand
CATGTCAAAGATGGGAATGTAGAGCTGGCAGGGGGAATTTCGACATCCCCAGACCTGATCATCAGTGGATGCACGCATATGTACTTCCCTCCTCACGCATTCATACATACAGGTAAGCCCACTCAAACCGCAGTCGTCCATTGTACATGTCTAGTGGAAGGATCGGTTGGAAAAAATGCAGTCGGAAAGAGACGATGACATTACCCTCCCAAGGAATTTTAAAGTGGTATTGGGGGTTGACACTCCTTTTCTACATGTTGCATTTGCACCTGGCAACATCTACTCCTGCAAGCAATTAGCTTCTTTCAGTTATTCGGTGTGCCATGACAGTTGGTAATAGAACAAGTCATCAGTACTTCACCACATGTACGATGAAAAGTGAGGCGACACTACAGCCCAGCATATCAGTCTAGAAGTGCATCCACAATTAGACCAGTTACATGTAACACTGACTTTCAACAAATATTACTGACGAGAACTAAATCATTGAACAGGGAATGTCACTAGAGTCGATGTTTCGATAGGAGACTTGTCACGTCACGGCAGCGCGTGCAACAATCCCTGTTCAATGATTTCAAGCCTCCATCTTCATTTGAACTTCTGTCTTGTTTGAATGACAGGCAGTTATTTTCTGGTGTGGTAGTGATCCGCAGAATAAACGTACACCCTGATTTAAGAGAATACTATTTTGATGGTATGGTTTTCGTGCTTGAATGCATTACGCTCAGTTACAACCTAATAAAAAATGTAAGCACCCAAAGAGCCGCAGTGCACCTGCCCTTCACAAGTGAAAGACAACCGTACTAGCTTGTTTCTACTCGAACTGCAAGTACTTTTTCCTGGCTGATGTAAATACTGCACACATCAAGAGTTAAAATGTCAGAATCCCCAACAAAATTTTACCATGTCATTCAAGTTTCCGACCTAAAACCAATGACACAAATGTGCGTCTTTATGGGAAACTACCAGAAACACTCGAGAATTGCTCGACATGACAAAAATGAGTAAGTGCTACTTGAATATAGCATTTGTGCAAATTCTTCGTGGTAGACACAGAAATGGCTGTGGTCGCAGTTGACATTTCTTCGTAGGTTGTCACCGAGTAAAGTACTAAATCATTTCTCATGTTTGTGCACCAGTTGCAATTTACGACCATTGGCCATTGGAGATGGAGACGGACTGTTCAGCAAGACTTCTCCTGCATTTAAACATTATTCCATGAGCTTCCAACAGCACACAGGCTACAATACAAGCAAGACTTGAATTAAAAAAAAAAAAAAAAACCATAGAAGCTATATGTACTCACCTCACAGTAATTTGATAAGCGAAATTCTGATCAGTAAGATAAGGAGCAGTGAGGAGACGTTTTGGAAGCCATCTTACAATGGTTCTTCATAAGCCCAAGACTTTGCTTCCTTGCCTTCACGTGAAGTGTTCTTGAAGACAGCATGCCACAACACCCGTGAAAGTGAATAGTTAATTTAGCAGACCAAGGTAGACGGGAACGCCAAGAAAAATTTGTATAGAGCGGTTATAGCAGCACTGCACCATTAATTTGTGGTATCGAGGGACTACGTGTTGGATCAAATGCATCAAGAATTGAGTGACAGTTGTGTGCACAATAATAATTATTGGGGTTTTCCATATCAAAACCACAATATGATTATCAGGGACACCGTAGTTGAGGGCTCTGGAAATTTCAACTACCTGGGGTTCTTTACCATTCTTTACCATGCTCTGGAATTTCAACTACCTGGGGTTCTTTACCAACCAACGTGCCCTTTGTTCGGGCACGTTGGTTCATTATGGAAAAGATTTGAGCGCAAAAAGGGGCGGGACACAAGACAAGAAGACGACTACACGAGCGTCGTGTAGTCGTCTTCTTGTCTTGTGTCCCGTCCTTTTTTTGCGCTCAAATCTTTTCATAAATATACGTACCCAAGCCTCTGGCATATTGCCTCAATCGAAATGTGGCTGGGATTCAATCCTGCAACTTTCGGGTCAGCAGTTGAGCACCATAACCACTGGTCCGCTGCGGCGGGTGCTCACAGCATGGTACTTAACTTCTTTTCGTGCTTCTTTCTTGCCTCCAACTTTTCGCCGCATATGTTACTACTGGCTCAATACAATGGTTGACCACTTTCCACTTTTAAAGACGTCAGTTAATTGCCTGTTATGATTTGGGAATGCCTAAAAGCTTTAATTTATAAAATTGTAAAATGTATGCTAAACGCCCGCAACTGAAAAGGCTATTAGCGAACATTGGTCGATTGCAATGCTTAGTGACAATTACTGCAGAATTTCTGATGCCCACTGCTGCGGCTAAGAATTTACACTTGCCGCTGAAATTGAGTTGTCTTAAAAAATTCTTGAAGTGTTTGGTGAAACGCATCAAGAATTCAGTGACAGTTGTGTCTATAATAATAATTGCCAGGGCTTTACGTCCCAAAACCATGATATGATTATGAGGGACGCTATAGTGGAGGGCTCTGGAAATTTTGAATACCTGGGATTTTATAACGTGCACCTGGATCTAAGTGCACATGGCTTCTAGCATTTCACCTCCATCAAAACAAGGCCAGGATACGATCCCGTGACCTTCGAGTCAGCAGTCAAGCGCCAAAAGACAGTTGTGTCGAACGCCTGCTGCAAGGAATGGATGCGACAGTTTTACGGGCAGGCTGGGCTATTCTCAAAAACCTTGATCGAAATAGTCAGTTATGAAAAGCGGTGGCGCCGCATTCAAAGCAGTGTCAAGGGATGTTATCACCAGGGTCGAAAGTTGAATCGATGCTTCAGAATTTCATCACAACTCTGGGCCAAAACTCTGAGTGTTAAAACTCTATTCCAGTGAAGGGTGATGACCTCTTGCATACATATACTTACAATATCACTAAAAGGCTGAAAATAAACTTCAGCCCAATAACAGAGGGCAGGTAACATGTTCAGAGGACGGCTAAACAAGATAGTCATAGCATATACCAATACTTCAACAGTTATTGCACCAACATACACCCCTACTCAATTAATGCAATATTTCTGCACTGCTCTAGCTGCTTTATTGGGTTTTTTACCGACTTTGTTCCTACTGCAGCATTTAACTATAGTAACCACAGAAAATTTAGCACAGTAAGCAGCGAGGCACTTTCACCGTCCAAAAAAAAAAAAAAAAAACTGAAACAAACACAAAATTTCATGCAGTAAAAGTGAGTACATGATAAGTTCATGTAAATTACAAGTGCACAGTTTTTCTGACACAGTTGAATTACGAATAAGAATTTGCCAGAAATCAGTGGCAAAGTCCAGGACCTCTGGACATGCATGAACTTTATAAGCATTGGAATGAGATCACACACTACTGCATAAACATAGAAATTTTACAAAGTATTAATAAATTAATCAATGGAGGATTGTGACAAAACAATTCATTAGGTCCCGAGGACCTACAGTCGTGCTCATTTCACTTTTTTTTTTTTTTGCTTTAAATGCCTGAAAGCTTAAAGTTGAATGCAGTCGTTAAATCCACACATCCTACGACTGGGCTGCTCTTCTTTCCAACGTACGGCAGTTAGCTCCACGAAAAGATCTTCAAACTGAATTGGCGCACGTAAAAATGAAACCCAGCCGATCGTTTCTCGTGTGACGCAATCAGGCGATATCCCAGCCGCTGTGTGGCTAAAACATGCACAGGCTGCCGCAATACGTGAACTTCATCATCGCTAGAGAAGGAAACACGGCCGCTACTACGTCACCGTCGAAACGATAGCGCAATTCGCTAATCGGCCTCTCGCAGGGACGCTTGAATGTGCAGATCCAACCCGCGCCAAGAGCACACGCCAGCCGATGACAGGCCGCAAACTTCCAAATAAGGGTAAGCTTCACTCCCGTGATTCTATTCGTTCACGCGTGGTCACGTGACATGCCTTCGCCGTGTTGAGTCATCGCTACGTACTACATGCTGGCGCGTGACAATCTAGTTCTTCCGTAAAATAGCTCCTACCGTGGCTCATAGATTAATATACCTACTCTAAACAAAGCAGTGCATATGGTAAGAGCAAATAACTACCCCTAATGGGTAGTACAGCGTCGTTTGGTGAATTAAATAACCCAAGTTTGCATTTTTTGTGCGTGGCGGCTGTATTTGAAGAGCAAACGAAGAAAACAAACGCCCAATCGAGAACGCCCTCTGTTGCAGCGCGGATGAATACAAAACTGGGTGCGCTGCGAACTTGGTATAACCACCCTTCCCGTTTGCGTCGAGAGGCCTAGTGTGAAAACAAGGACTTTGGTTACGTTGTGCCGTCGATCAATTAAATTACAGCCGCACTATGGTAAGTACCGCAATATTCTTCTTAACCACGCGGTCTGTGATTGCTACGTAGCGGTCGCGTGTACGCGATCGCGGTGCCAGTCGATTTTCTCGAAAGGGGCGAGGTTTAAAAAGCCGGCGCGGATGACGATACCGGCGTTTTTGTGCCATCCTCCATGCCACGGCTGCTCCGAAGCCTACTCCTCATAGCTAATTTTGGCAACGTTAAAAGGGACATGCACTAACGCCCGTATCTCGTCTCGCCTACTTAGCGTGGTTCTCATTAATCTGAGCGCGCAAGCCGAAGGGCAAGTGTTAGCGTCGCCCCTCCGATACACACTCTCGGGGGGGGTGTCGGTTCGTATGTGGGGCTTCTTCAACGTAAACCCTCGGCGGCTTTTTGTTGTTTTTACTTTTTCCCGTCTCCGCGACTCCGGTCACTGCCATGGTAAGCGGTCATGTTGCATCCACAGCGTTGTGCGGGCGCCATCGGTTTTTATTCGTGTAGTACGAGGCTGGCTTTCGAATTCCGCGGAGTTGAGCGAACGGAGCCCCAAAGGGCGGTTTCTGTCGTGACCACCAGGCCTAACGCTGTAGCGATGCGCCTGTGTAGTGTTGTCCTGTGTGAGCGCTAGGCCTAGTCATCGTCTCCTAGCCGGCTTTTTTTGGCATTGGTGACCGCGCTTTCTGCGGGGTTGTGGGGGAGCCGTCGGAATGTAGAATGCCGTGTAAAAACTCGCTGTGTTAGCCCCTCCAGTACGCCGCCGCGGGTTTATTTATGCCTTCCTGCGATCGCATCGGGCCCGTCATAGCGAGTTTAACTCTGGTACCACGCCTTCGCTTTGATTGTTTGGTGGTGTACTACTACTGGGCGCTTGCGTTTTAGCTTCGCAACACTTGCACGCAAAACAAACAGAACGCGGTAGTTCAGGTCTTTCCCTTGCTTAATCACCGTTACGACTGCGTTTCTTTTTTTTAAATACGGAATCGCTTTCCTTACTTTCGTGAGAACTCAAAAAGAAAAGTTTGGCACGCACGGAAGTCGGCAATTTTTCATTTTCGAACAGAAAAAAAAAAAGCGCCCGTTCTTCGCTGAAAATTTGCCTCGTTGAAGCGAGTTGACCCCCCCTTTTTTTTTATTTTAAAGCGAGAGAGTTAGAAATGAAACAATTTCCGAGCTCCGCCGTCTTTCTCGACATCAGGCGTTAAAAGACAAAAAGTAAAAAAGCACGAAACGTGCTTTACGATTTTGCAGCGTTTCCTGGTTCATTTTTGGTCTTGTTCGTGTTTGAGCTGTTAAAGAAAAAAAACCCGCTTCCGTGGTTTAGGCTGGACTGAAGGGAGCTCCGCTCGCCTTCCCAGCCGAGCGACTCGTCATTTCGCTCGTCCACTGTCGTGGCGCGTTGACTCATCCGGCGTGCTGCGAATGGAGCGGTTCCGCCGCTTTTCCATTGTGCGTCTTGGCCGGACGTCTTGCAAGAGTGCGATAGCGAGTTCCTGCGCTTGCAGCCGGCGTTCGACGCGATTACAGTCGACCTCCGCAGGTGAAAGAACGGCGCTGATACAAACGAAAGGAAAAAAAAAAAATCTACGAAAGGTTTTGCTCCAAGCATTGCATTGCAAAACGCTCCCTCCAACGACGCCTTCAGGATGTAGCGCGGTCGCGTCGAATCGCTTCTCACCCACGTAGCGTGTCGACTCGGGAGTCCGCATTCGACTCATATCTGTCTGCTTTGAGCTTTGAAACATACCACGTGGTTAAGTGCGGCACCTGGGGCACAACTTTTTAAGATAGTATTGTGCGATCGCGTAGGATTGCTTCTTGCCCAGCGTGTCGATTCCAGATCCTAGTTCGACTGAAATATGTTAACTTTGATCATTAAACATGGTTAAGTGTGCTCCAGCTGGCATTCTTATCTGTGAAGATCGGAAAACAGTCGTAGTAATCTGGCACCTCGAACATCGGATTGGAGTACGCCATTGTGAAGAGTCAGTGGGCAGGCCTGTAATCGAGTGCATCAGCCTTCTAAGAACTTGTGAAAACGTTAACTCTCTCAAAGGAGGAGACGTGCATTGTTCATATCCTGTTGACTAGTATCTGTCACCCGATTTGAGTGCTGTTGCATAATCTTCTACCGGGTTATCTTAATGATAATCAATGTTTCACCAACTGTCGACCTATTGCAATGCCTAATTTTCCGCTTATGCAGCATTGAATCAGTTCGGCTTATTGTCAGGTGATTTGGCTATGTTGTAGCAGGTATTCTTCAAGAAGCATCCTAAAAAATACTAGTGGAATCCTGGCTGTCAGTTGAATTAGTGCTACACAGGTTCCAATTGCGTTGTTTGTGGCAAAATACCCCAGCCGCTATTATGAAGAGTTTGCCAAGGGCTGTGTGAACATTGCAGTACGTATACAGAGGGAATTCTAAAGTTTGGTTCACTTCGTGGCGTAAGTGGGCTAGCTGCAGGTGCCTTTAAAAATCTTCCTTCGTATTAAGCAGCGCAGGTCAAGTTTTGCAGTTTTTGTGAGTTCGGCTGCAAGAGTTCACTTAAACAATTCCATAAACAGCTGTTCTTCAACGGTAATTGAAAAATTCTTGCTATACCGTGGTCTTACTTTTGCTTCCGATTGGCTAGTAAGCAGGTTGTCAGTCATCGGCCAGTTTTCATGTCCACCGCGAGCAGATCCCATTTTATGCTTGCATATTTCTGTTTCATCTCCCCTTTCAATATTTCGCGCTCCTTGGCTATGTTTCCAGTCTTTAATTATCCATTCCTTTGCTCTGACTGACCATCAATTATCGGTCCTTCGTTTTCAGTGACCTGTATCCTCCTTACCTTTTTCTGCGAACCAATTTTCCTAATCTCTGAAAGGAAAAAAAAAACTAGCACAGGTGAAGTCATCTTCGGACATTCAGATCGGAATTTTCAGCCGAATTGCTGTGTGCATTCAACTGCTTGCTCTGCGCTAAAGTTTTATATTTAGTGTCATTCTGCCAGTGACACTGTGGTAGGACATGCCATGTATGGGGGGGGGGGGGGGACCCTACCAGATTGCGTACAAGTGAACAGTACAGGGCAGTCATTGGCAATACGAAAGAGAACACAGTTTGTGTTTTAGAAACGGTTACTCGTGTGGATATGGATCAGACATGGATTTTTCAAGCAGTGTCTTTCCGTTTAAACATCAAGTTTTGAGTGCTTTTAGCCTCTATGTCCTCTTCAAGGCAATTTCAGCGTTCCCTGTCATATTGTCCACCACTGTACATTCAATTGCTGGTTTAAGCAGCAGAAGTCTTGGTGGAGTAATTTAATTGCAGGAGGCCATGAATGTGGGAACACAAATGCACAGAAGCATTCAATAGGTATCCTAGTAAATTTTGGCCTAGTGGGTGGCGGTAGATTCAGGTGTAATATCGAAAAAATAGTCTGCATATTGAATTCATCTCGAGTCGTGCGGTGTACTCAAGTGATGTAGTAACAGACTAGACAAATTATAGCACTATGAAGTAGATTCTAGGGAAGGGGCTGTATGCACGATTTTTCTATGCTAATCGTGCATCAGCGTAGTAGCCACAGCAGTGGCGGGAATTCCTCCTGTAGTTTAGATTCATCGGACGTTAGTGGATCCCCAGGTGTCATGGGCCTGCATTGCACCATATCGCGCTGCTGTCATGCAATGCCTGCACGCTGTATGAGGTAATGACTTGAGAAATCTGGCCACATTGTGTGACAAGGTTTTCTTATGAAAGTGTTGAGGCAACTTGGTTTAGTCTTGCAGCATTTAGTTCTTAGGAAACAGCTTGCCCGCATGGCATATGGTATTGCACACTTGCTTGGCAGAAACCGGTCTACATCATCCAGGTGTGGTTTAAGGTGATGTCTTTTAAGATATTTCCATTATATCGCTCTCGGTGCGCGGCCATTGGCTGGTTAAGGAAAGACGAGCAAGTGCTCTTCCAGTTGCTGAACACACGAGATTCTGCCTTGTGCAAAGTGACACTGTTGCCCAATGTGGTCGTTTCTGATTACGGCGGTCAGCTGCTAAACTCTTCCTCATTAATCAAAGCTTGGTCGTAAGATTTAGTACATGCCGCATCAGCACACAGGTTATGATGTTCCGCTGCACAGCTTGGGGTCGTGCGGTTAAATCGTGGATGCTGTGGCGACATTCTGATCTGGTTGGAATCCATGTTCCGGTGTTCAGATATTTAGGAGCATGTCAATAGTTTGTTGTCTGTGGTGCTCTTCGTAGCCAGTTAAATACTTGAGGTCGTTTAACCCAGCTGTTTTATTTCGAAGTTTGTGCATAACTGGCATTTCCATTCCGATTCGAAACCCCATAGGCCTGTCGATCTGCTGTTCGTGCCCGCTTCCACGTGGTCGGCGTTTCTCAGGCTACAGTTAGTTTTTCAACTGGGCCGGCTCCCTTCTGTCAGGAGTATTTATCTGGCCGCCGCTTATTCTCGGAGTTGAGGCCTGTGCTATTTTCGGAAGGGTGCTTCCCCTCCACCCCCCTGCCCACCCACTCTCTTCTGCGCTTGTCCGCCGTTGCTGGCATGGACCTCTTAGCTGGCCAAGTGGAGAAAAAGCGTTTTGGCGACGGTGGGTGCGGAGTAGGATGCCTGCGGCAGGCACTGCTTGGACTAAGCCTTTCGGCCGAGACGCCCCGTCATGAAACCTCGTTGCTCGACTGTAGCAACTGTGCTGCGGTGACGGGGGGAGATGGGGTGCCAGCCTCTGCGCTGTCTTGCACACGCACGCACACTTTCATTGAGTTGGGTGTTCGGATAACACGGTCTTTCAATGTTCCACTTGTGGCTGGGTCATTTGGTGTGCGCTGCGGTCTAAGGTCTTCGCAGTGCCCAGATTTGGGGTTGGCGGCTGCATTTGCATGGTGTGCTTGTTTTGGCACACTATGATTAGTTCCTCACACTTGGTCGCACCTGGCGGCCCGTACACAGAGTAATTGCACCTCGCTAGGACTGTCATTAACAAGCGCTCCTTGTGACGTTTCACTTGCTCAACGTTTGTAGCATTAAACTTGAAAAGAAGGCAAAAGTATCGCACTGTCGTTGGAAACATTGTCCCACAAAGCATAGAGAAAATCTAAGGTTGGGGAGTGTCTATGTGCGCGTATTGTTCCATTACGTAGATACTTTAGTCAAAGGTTTGCCCCGAGATCCGTGTCAATCTAGGCTGTATCGGTAAATTGCAGCTGAGGAGCCACCTTTCAGCAGAGCAATGTTTCGCTACTAGTTTGGAGGATTACATAGCATTCAATAAACCAGAATTGGAACATGCTACAGCTAAATTCTCTAGATCACTAAAGACCACTCTGGTGTTTGTCCATTATAGTGTTAATTTTTTTGCACAGTCGACTTTACATAGGTGTACTGTGATAACTTCACAGCATAGCCTCCGAAATTTGTCTCGTCACGTTGCTAATTGACTCTGCTAACTTGACCTTGCCACCCCTGTTGGCGGCAGCTTAGCAATGTTAGGTGTTACAAGAGGGCTTGGTACCGAGCAGTGAACATTTCATTACAGTTCATTTTCTGGCCATACAAACCATGTTTTCTTTACTACCTTTGTAATAGCTCTTATTATCCGCCAGTTATTCACACTTGCATAATCATACTAAGCCGAGTTAGCTTGCTGCAGATGAAATATCCTGTTAACAAAAGCATTGTTTCTGTGCTTCTGTAGTTGAGACATTGGGGACACGATAATTAAGGTAGTATTTTTGCAAGAACTTAATTAATGCTTCAGCTTGTTTTGGGAGCTTGGAAATTCTTATAATTGTACTGAGCCGAATTAGCTCACCATGAATGGAGTGCCACTTTCTGAAGAGTCTCTTCTTCTTGCGCAGTCTTCCGGCGTGACAGTTTCCAACGAAGCCAAGACAGTGTATGAGGAGGTGAAGAAGGACAAAAAGTACCGCTACATCATCTACCACATCAAGGATGAGCGAGTCATCGATGTGGAGACCACGGCGGAGCGATCGGCCACCTACGCGGACTTCTTGGAGCAACTGCAAAACTACAAGAACGAGTGCCGCTACTGTGTCTTCGACTTCCCCGCCTCCATCCGCGCCGAGGGGGCCTCCGAATGCGCCATGTCCGTCGACCGCCTTGTCCTCATGACCTGGTGAGGGCTTGAGCACCCTTTGCATTAGCGGGAATGTTTGGTCACCTTGTCCTCATGACCTGGTGAGGGCTTGAGCACCCTTTGCATTAGCGGGAATGTTTGTTGATGTCTTCAGTCAAGACCGCACATTAATTTACTTCGTTTATGGATTATCCCGTTGAGATCGCCAATGCTGCTAACGGCTGAGGGCTTGTAATCGCGTTTACGTGCAGCCTGTGAAGCGCTAGGTTGGAGCTACAGTTCCTGGCCGCACGTTTGTTTATGGTTATTCTCCCCTATTTACTTTTTTTATCATCTTGTTCACTCATTCAAAGCTGCAAAAGAAGCACTGTGTTGTATAGTTCCAGTGTAACTTCAGTTCCATTGTTCCACTCTGTTAAGCCCTAATTGATAAGATCACTTAGTGTGGGATAGTGCACAACTTGTCAGATATGGACATTGAGCCACATTTTACAACACTTTCTTTTTACTTTACTGCTTGAAAGGTCAAGAATTCGCAATATTCGTGTGCTGCATGTGGGCGAAGATGTGTTGCACTATGGTCATCTCTTCTTCTCATGTGACATGTATCTATGTTCCTGTTGCACGGCTTGTGCATATGAAATAATGTAACTTTGGTCCTAGATATGTGCCAGATAACACATCTTTCACGCAGTGCTCCTGCTGCATGGGACATGAATTAATCTGTGGTGTTGCAAAAGAAGAAACGAACAATCGGAAGTTACATACATAATTGGCCCTACTATAGTGCCTGCCAAATTGCAAAATGAAACTCGTAAATTCGGAGCAGAAAGAGAAGCGAAACATGACCGATTCATTTTGCCCTAATGTCGACAGTTGGTGCTTCCAACTCTTTCTGAGAGGACGTACAGTGCTCATGCATTGAGATGCGAAAATTTGGGGCTAAGTAATGAACATGCTTTCATTTCAGCACTCTTCAGTTAGTGTCATATCAGGCGCAATTCCAACTATAACTTATCAAAGCCAAAGTTACCTTCGGCAGCCACATTTGTTGCAACATTACGCAGTTGTCACGAGCAGTTGTGCGTACCAGTTGATATAGGAAAAGTTTTGGTGTTGCATTTCACTTCATGAGCTCCGTGCGTTTGTTCTGCTGAACGTCGCGCTTCAACAGATGTCTGAGCTGTATGGTTTGTGACCGCGTAATCCACAACCAATTCGGGTCATCCAAAAGTGTCATAGCACTCAAATGTTAAATCTGATATCTGTATAGCACAATTGTCATCATTTGGCTTCTCCCATGTAGAAGCACAGTAGCAAATGCAGTTGGGGCTTTATAAGCACCTTTGGTTGAACAGTCATTGCAGAATGTAACTGCGTGTTTAAGCTGTATTCACACAACAGACCAAATTGCGATCAGAGCCCACAAATGGTGTATCAAGCGTCCCAGTCTTTTGTCCGCGCAAAGCAAATTGTGGAATGTCAGGCCAAAATGGCAGTTGGGATCTTTAGAATATTGGGTGAGTTGGTAATGCATGATGATTAACAAGAGCGCAAAAACGAGTTGTTAGAATGTGCTTGTCCTGTAGCTTTCTTCTTGTCCCACTTTTTTTTTATGCTCTTGTAAATCGTTTTGGGATCTTCTGCGAGACATACCGAAATTCTCCTTTTGTATAAATGCTGGCTGTGGAGAGATCCTTCGCAAGTCGTGCGACTGTGTTTGTCGTGTGAATGCACCTTTAGCAACAGATAGTGATGTGCCTGCATATTGAAAGACATCGGAGCTTTTGGTGTAATGACTGGTTATGTGCAATTCATCAACATAACCACGTCGTGTCGCTATGAATCTGGCCACCTAAAGTAATGTTGACTCTGGTGCCAGCGCTCAGCGTAAAAATTGTGCCGTTACGACAGGAGCTGAAGACTGTAGAAACGATAAGTTAGTGACATCATAATTAGCATTTCAAGTCTGTAGCTCGAGTATTGTCTGCCACAAAAGTTTGCAAGATCCACAGTGCGTGGTGAAGCGCTGGAAAACTGTAGTGCTGTGCCACCTACCATTGCACGGCGTGGTGTCCGATAGCCTCACCACACCGTTGGTGGTGCACCAATGCACACTTTGCCACATGCTGTAGATCCTGCGTTTTCTGCTCTGTACATCGATAGATTAAGTTGCTGTTGTCAATGGAACCAATTTAATTGCCATAATACCCCACCAGAAGGGGTTCACTGTACGTTGAAGGTTCACTGTACGCGAAACAATGACTTGGTTTAGATTGACAAACTGCACTCTGAGAACTCCAATGCCATATGTTTCACTATCATAAGTTCATTATTGGTGGAGAAAATCAAGGTTGAAGTTGTTTTTAAATTTGTTGCCGATATCTGTGTGCGTCACGTCGGAAATTCCAAATGTATTTTTCGTATTTTCACGACATTGGCCCGATGAAATTTTATGAAACTTCGTATGCTAGGTCTATGGCACCCACAGATGACAATGCACCTCATTTTTATCGATTAGAAGCTACGTAGGGACTCGGTAGACTCCTTCAAAATCTATGACGTTAAGTGTTTGGTGCGGGGGAATCTCAAGGTGGCGTCTCCACCCGCATTTTCTTTTCGCGCGTTTTCTCTCTTGCCAAGCGTCGTGTCGCGGTAAGAGTGGTGTTTTTCAGGGAATTGTGAAATTGTACCTAATACGCGAAAAAATTTTTCTGCCCTTTAGTAAACCACTGTATTTGTTGTGGTTGACTTGCGCAGGTGTCCCGAGCAGGCGAAGATCAAGCAGAAAATGCTGTACTCCAGCAGCTACGACGCGCTCAAGAAGGCTCTCGTGGGCGTCTACAAGTACGTCCAGGCGTGCGACTTCGAAGAAGTCAGTCAGGAGGCAATAGAGGCTGCCTTCCACTCGTCGCGCAAGTAGGGACATACACAACACTCGTCACGGGCTGAGGCACCACCCGCCTTTTTGTTTTTTTTGTTTTTCTTTGCCTCCAGAGGGTTTTTTTTTTTTTTTTCCAAGTTTACTTGAAACAAGGGGGGGGGGTCAAAAAGAAAGTGTCCGCTTCTGATCGACATGAAAAGGATGGAAGCAAGCGGCTGCGGCGACTGCAAGCGTGAGCGCACTCCCTCCGCTACAGCGACAAGACCGGCCGCGCCTTTCGTTTGCGGTTGTTTCTGCCGGCGGGTGCTTTCCCTCAACGGCTTCCCATAATCGAACCCTTGGTACCCTGCTGCGACGAACCCTGTCGAACTCTTTCTTTTTTCTCACTGTTTGGTTACTTTTCTGAATGTTCACATTTAACCGCTTGTTTTCTTCAGTCTCCTTCAACGTTGAACAGAAACTGCCACGCCCCTTCTCTGCAAAAGAAAGTTTGTGTAAAACCGGTTGATAATGGACTGCATACTGGCACTTTTGAGACTTCGAACAAGTTTCGTCGTTGTGTTATTTTGCTTTTCGCTCTTTTTCTGTTGAAGCACTTCACGTAGCACCGAGCCATTTTGAATGGCTGGTGTGAGCGGTGCTCGTTTGCTAGTGTAAAATTTAAACTCCACAGCGGAATTTTCTTTCCCAGTGTTAGGTAGGGGGTGATTCAAGCGGGCAAAAATAAAAGGGTTTCAGGGTTCCTTTTTTACCAGAGTTGTGGTTTTTTTTTTTTTTTTTTTTCTTCGAACATTTACTGTGGTACCTTCATTCAGCCAATTTTTTTTTTACAACTTTGTGCTAGTGTGTTTACCCGCTAATAACTATTTATTGAGTCACGAGGTTGTTTCTACTGTTCTCCATTTTTTTTTTTTTTTGCCGGCATTTTAAAACACGTTTGAATGACAGTAAATCGAATATTCCGAGTGAAGCGTGCGGTGTTTGTCCCGCATTTTTTTTTCCCCTTATCCAATTGCTTTAGGCTTCAGTTTTTTTTCTCGTATAACTGTGTACATGGACAAGTGTGAGGTGTGTTTTGTACACCGGCAACAAGCGAACGTGCTCTGGATAAATAATTGCAGAAGCAAGCCTCTTATTCTTGTGTGATCCGCATGGAGATGCAACCGCACCTCCCTGTTACGGGTGGGCTGAATTGAATGGAAAATTTTTTGTTCTTTTTCTTGTGCCCTGGGGAATGAATCAATCTGGTGAACACTGATGCAAATAAAAAGTATGAAAATTTTTATAAAGCTGATCCTGTTTTTCTTTTATGCGTGCTGTTTCAATGGTTTTTAGTGTAACGATATCTATGTAGGGGTTACTGACATGGCCAGTCCAGAACTTAAAAGTTTGACTTGGCCATTTGCTACCACCACGAAATTTGAACGAGGTATGTTTTTCGGTGGTACCTGAAGGGACATGTAAAACTTTGTTGGCCAAGGAAGACAAAGCAGTGGAATTAATAAAATAACCAAACTGGAGGCAGTTGCTTAGATCGAGTGATTTCTTTGGGGGCGTGAGATTCCACTGTACTTGGATTTTGATGCGGCGCTGGAAGAGTTATTACTTTCTAGTTGACAGTTGTATAGGGTCGTCTGAAAGGCTATGTAGCCCTTTACCACAAGTCGAATTTGCATGCGATGTCTGTGCACATAAAGTTGGCCGTGTCAAGCTAACCTATACTCCATCTCGGAATTTCCCTTAGGCACTGTGAAGGCGACGGGGCCCCTTAGCCTATAGGAAGGGCGATTAGCCCCTCCACATGTATTCATCTGTGTCGCATCATCATCTCGGCGTTTGCTCGCATGCATACGGCAAGTAAAGCGAACAGACTGCATCTCCGAAAAAAAGTGGCTGCACCCATCTCAGCTGGCGCCCTCCGCTTCGAATTTATGACGTCATCGTGCGCGGTGTGATCCGCAAGTTACTAAGTGACGCTTGTAGTTGCTTTAGATTAATGTACTGAAGCTCTGACGGCAATCTATTCGCGAGTATATTGTGCTAATGCTAATAAGCGTTGCCAAAGTTTCGGCACTTTAGGCTTATCAGGCGTGGCTAAATGTGCTCTCGCAAATAACGACAATGTACCTGAGGTTTTGTCCTCGGTGTAAGATGTTGCAAAACGATAGCTCATTTCTCTATTTACTTATTGCTGCCAGCGCAGTGGGCGAACAGCAAGCACAATTTTGGATCGAAGCGGGCAGTCGTGTCTGCGTGGATGCTGCCATGTTTATTAGTAACCGCAGTTGCCAGCGGTTACTGACGCAGCAATTAAAGGCATACGGCATCAATGCAAAGAAAAATAAACATCATGCATCGATGTGACATAAAATGTGCAAATGTCTCAACCCTGCCAATTGTAAGGTAATTATATCTGGAACTATGTTTTGCTGTGCAAGCTTGTAGTTTGCTTACACTCGGTAGCATTGGTAGTGGTGAGGTGGAGTATAGAATGCCCGACTGCAGCTACAGTTGTGAATTGCCCAGTATGCAAAAGTCACCTTGGCAGCATACTGATAATGAATCTGTAAGGCAACACTTGCACCTGCACAGCTGCACACTATGTTGATGCTGTTGCTGATGATTAATATGTCTGTGCACTTTGTAATTGGTGGGTCTTTAAACCAACCAATCATTGTACAATTCAGATGTTTTGACAGCTGGTGCGATTCTGCACGTCACCCATGCAACAATATGTGCGTTAAGGACACTCCATTGCACTAAGTGACATTCTTGCAGGGTGTTTTTCCAAAACAGATTCAAGCACGAGCATGGACTCTCTCTGGTAGAACACCTGCTTGCCACGCAGAAGTCCTGTATTCGATTCCCACTTGAACCGAGGATATTTTCTTTATTTGCATCTATCTCAATTTTTTGCTTGCAGCCAACGACACTGATGTTGGCACCTGTGAAACGAGCCCTGTAACGCTATCGCCTTAAAATATTTTACATATAAAAAAAAATCGCGCCATATCCACGAAGTGAATGATGATGAGTGGGCGAAGCTCGATCGTTTTCATCCATGGCAGAAAGATAATGTGTGGTCTGGAACGCGCTTGTACTTCATGGTCATCAGCGTCATCATCGTTATCACGTGTAGTGGGTACATTCCACTATACTGGAACGCGCTTATACTTCATCGTTATCACGTGTAGTGGGTACATTCCACTATACTGCGTCCTCATCTTTATCACGTGTAGTGGGTACATTCCACTACACGTGGCTACCTACCTACCTACCTACCTACTACTACTACTACTACTACTACTACTACTACTACTACTACTACAGAGGAGGGACAGACCCACACCCCAAGGAGCTTCGCCCCTAAAATATTTTCATGGGGATTATGCGGCAGTTTGATATACACAATTTGCTTGGCCATACCAACAAAATTCGCTATACGAATGCTAGCGTCCTCTACTAAAAATACATGACGTCGGGTGCGAAAAAGTCCTGCCGTAGTCTCCACCAGTCATGTTTTTACACCAGTCCTGGCTTGGCTTTGAAACAAGGTAGGGCTGGACTTGCTGCTCAGCTAGACATTCTTTTAGCGTGTCTAATGCTGCTCATTCAAATATCTGCATTACTTTGTAAGCCCGCTTAAAGCCAAATGAATGATTATTTTCAATGCCAAAGCATTACGTGCCTTTTGAAGCGTAAAATATCTAGCATCCCTCTGGCAAGTGGTGTTACCGCCTGATCACACAAAAAAAAATATTACTTCAGAAGGTGAAAATTATACTCTTGAAGTTGCCTGGTTGAGGAAAGACCGGCAAGTAGTTGCCACAGTCATCAGTCACAAGATTCTACATCGTGCTAAGCGACACTTTCACCGAAAGAGTTAATCTCTGAATACGTACTCAGCACGATAATCGTAGGGTATTTGACTGTTTGTGCCACCTAGGTTTGAGAAAAGTCACGAGCACTGGATCACAGGCATGCATGTTACCTGTGACGAGTGCACACTGAGACATTTACAGCCTACATGACACCTGGTGTCGGGTGGAGAAATCGCGAGCAGCGAAAAGCAAGACTTGCATACATACAACTGCTAAATTATAGACCATATGCGCAACCTATTGTTGAGCAAGAAGTCTGAACACTGGCTCGCAGGCGTACATGGAAATGACTGCATGCGTCTTGTAACCTGCGATGAGCATACACCCCAACAATTACAGACATGACACCTGGTGTCAGGCGGAGAAATTGCAAGCAGCGAAAGGCGAGACTTGCATACAGACATTTGCTTGGTTATTCACCATTTGTGCCACCTGGTGTCAAGCAGAAGAGTCGCAAGCACCGGCTCACAGGCATGCTTGGAAATGGTTGTATGCGTCTCCTAAACATGTGACAATCCTACACCACGACGATTAAGAGGTACATGAAAGCTGATGTCATGCGGAGAAATTAAGAGCACGGAAAGGCAAGACTTGCATGCAGAGAATCGATAGGTTATTGACCATATGTGGCATCTATTGACATCAGAAACTATGTGTAGCACAAGAAGCAGACAAAAAACGCGAGACGTCATGCGAGCGCCAACTACCAACAAAGTTTTACCGAACACCACATGTGTTTATACTGCGCTTATAACAAGTCTCACATGGGCCACTACTTTCCAAGGACAACTACAAACAAAGAAAAAATACCTTTGTTGGTAGTTGAGACATAGGGCACTAACTACCAAAAAAAAAAAAAAAACCTTTGTTGGTAGTTGGCGCTCGTATGTCGTCTTTTGCGTCTGTTTCTTGCACTACAAATCTTTTCTGATGTACAACCAAATTAACAGGCTCAAATCGCCGCAAACCAGCTGAGAGGTAGACAAGTTAGGAGCACTGATAGATGGACATACCAAGGCTCTACAGCACTGTTAAAGGCAGGCATAGTCAATCCCTGCTAACTGAGGATTGCCGCATCCAAGAGAGACGAGTGAAAGACGCATACCACAATGTTCTTGACATGAGATGTATGTTTATTTCTACGACCACTTGAGGTATGACTACGATGAAGGAGGAACAAAAAAAAAGTTATGAACACTCGCTACATCCACGCTCACACCAAGAATCCAATGGTATCGCACTCAATTTTAATGTGGACAGCAGGGAGACATCGATAAGAGAAAAGCACGCATGACCGGGCAGGTCAAACGAGAAAATTTGGTACAGTGTGGCACATCACCATCATCATGGTGCTTGGCTAACATGGTTAACACGTAGCAGCACCCTCTGTTGGTCTAATTTCATGGCCGATACCGATGTTTACGACTTTTCCGTCACGAATGCAGTCGCACCAACAGCGGGAACGCTGCTCGTGACCTGGAAGCTCCGGGAGTGTGACGTTAAAGGGCGCACTAAGCTGAAAAATTGTTTTTCTATTATTAGCACATTACTCTTTGACAATACCAAAATCACCCTATGCTTCCCAGGAGAAGACGCTTCATGAGCGAGAAAATGTGGGTGGCGATGCCACCTTGAAATTCTCGCAACAATCGTCGTGATGTCAGACTGACGGTGTCTACGGTGGGCCCTTGTAGTTCCCAATCGGAAAAAATGAAGTACATCGTCCTATGAAGGGGCTAGGGACTTAAAGTGCCAAATTTTAGGAATATTTGTTGAGCCTTTGTCGCCAAAATACGAATGCAAAAAAATAATGTCGAAATCTGTACCATCTTGGACGGAGATTTCGACGCAAAATTTTAAAATGAAAGTTTGACGTCGATTTCCTTCTCTGTTGATAAACCTACGATTGGTGAAGTTAACGTCTGAGTCATCCGAGTACAATTAATCAATCTAAACAAATCCATTGTTTCACTTTAGTGTCCCTGTAAAGCAAAGAAAGCTACACAGGATTTACAATTACTACTGCACGATACAATGGGTGCACCTGCTTTTAAAGTAAAAAATAACTCTTAGTTGCAGTCCTGAAGAAGACAGACGGCACCGCTTGTCGAAATGTTGGCCCCAGTGTAACTCCTGATGAAGGATTTTTTGTTTCTTATTTCTGCAATGCAATAAATAAAAAAGCAAAGTGTTTTTTTTTACACTGTTGTTGATACACCGGCCAGCAAAAACGTCACACGAGCTTTGAATTTTCTATTTTCGACTTCAGTTGACACTGCTACGTGAAAACCCCACAGTGGCCCGTGCCGAACTGCACACATTCACATCGAGAATACACCAAACACAATCGAAACACACGAAGGAGGTGCAAGTCGTTTCTCTTTAAGACGCACAATCACAGGCCATCTCCGAGCTGGGGGTGCAAAAAACTGTCCGAACGAATGTACGTGGGCCATAACATGACACACGGTCGGGACGCGAGAAACGATTTACACTCGAGGAAGCAGGACAAGAGACATAAAACGTCACAGACGTGACGCATGCACCTCGTGACATTGTCACGAGTGTGCACGACGCGAATCACCGGGTTATCCGCCGTTTATGCCACCTGGTGTCAGGTAGGCAGTATACAAGTACTGGGAAGGGCGAGGGGGGGGACAAATACAACGAAGTGCTGTTGAATTTAAAGAGGAATGAAAAGGGGGGGTGACGAGAGGCTCGTTCAAACAGCCGGGCCTGCGCGATTTGAGCTGCAACGTGGGGAAGGGCAAATCACATTTCATTTTGCATGGTTTCGTCATATAATGCATTCGTTTATGCACGATGGCCCAAGTGCTGTGTAAAGAGCAATTGCCCAGGGCCAAACGTCATAAAACTCGAAAAGAAAGGAACATAAAGGCCTCAAAGCAATGAGATGTTAATTACAAATAAGAGAAGACAGGAAATGGACACAACATATAAGCAGATGGCATGCAGTTCCTGGTCTACAGCGAACCAACGAAAAACATTTGTCACAATGTTATTGCATTTTCATTCATCTCATTCAGAATCATCTCGAGATGTGAAGTGATGACAAGCAAAAAATGAGATAAAAATTCCATGCAAAAGTTGGTCAGCTTGTAAAACGCTTCCAGCATAAATAAGTGACAGAAAAAAAAAATATAGACCTCTCCAATGTATATTCACAATGCAAGATGGCAGCTCAACAAACACTAGGCCGGCAAACAAGTGAAAGAAAAAAACAAAAAACAAAAAAGGGCTCATTATGGTAAATGTACACACATGAACATTCTCACCCTCAAGAACATACTAAAAGGTGAATTGCACTTCGAAAGTGAAAAAAATAAAAAATTATGCACAGACAGGGTTAATAAAAAAAAATGCACCTGACAACAATCTGCGATATATTTTTTTCTTTCAATGCCCTTAAGTACCACATGAGGTTCTGCGGTCATGACACAGCACGTTTAGAACTGTCATGTCTGCTATCTACAATAGGAACGAACCGCAAAAATTGCGGGAAAAAAAAAATCTGGTGAAAAGGATGGGGCGAGGGTATCGCAGCATGCAGGACACGTACACCAAGCGAAAGGGATTAAGAGGAGACACACGGGATGTTAAATACAACAGTCTGGAGTAAGGCGAAACCTGGCTGCAAGATCAGACGTTTCATTAACACAATGCTAGAGAAAAGCGTCAAATTGAAGGGCAAGCTTTTACACCTCTCCGCAATTTTTCGGCATAGAGATCAGTTATTAATAAAGCGAATTCGCTCAACTTTCTCCTTTTAAAATTAAACTACAAAAAAGAGTAATTAAAGTTCGGTTTATGCACATGAGGACTTCAATGCTATCTTTTGTTCAGTGATGAACAGTTAAGCTAGATGCCATCAAAATCCATGGTAACGCTATGTTCACCAGAACACCGGAAAGTTGTCATGTTCACTGGAACACCAGACAGCTGTCACGTTCATCAGAATAATGGAAAACTGTCATGTTCGCCAGAACAACGGGAAACTGTCACCGGAAAAACATAAATATATGTATCAATATCATATGCGGTGCCAGTGCAGAAATTTCAAAGGTGGTGGCACCACCTACCTTCTGTTAATCTTTATTGGCCTACCCTCTCATCTCTTTAAGAGTGACACATCTGGTACTCCAGGCATCTAAGGATTGCGTTTTTAACATCCTTTTGACTGAGCAACTTGGTTGCGATTGTTAGCTTCGGATTTCCCGACCTGAAGGCCAAGCCTTCAGAGATCTGCTGTGCGATTCTCGTTCTTTAGGGCATTGGCCCAATGTATAGTGTATTCTTTAGGGCAGTGGCCCAATGCACATTTATGAAACCTCTTGCTAGTGTGCATCTTCTTCCTTTCACGCATGCCACACGAGCAACTCAGCGCACCTACGAGATACTGAAGTGTAGAAAGCCCATACGTGCGGCAAGATCATGACACAGCTAATGCTGCACGCGTTGAGAGGTAATCTGCATCTAAAACAACGCGGAAATTTATCTTCCAGCCAAGGTTACACATTACCAGAAGACCGCAGCATTACAACGCGGAATGACACAAGGCCCAAATTGTGCAGGAAACCTACGCTTCGTGCTACGCTAGCCGTCACGGGAAACGAATTTCGGCCAGTGTTATGTGCAACGAGCAGCGAGGCGCGTGCGGTTGTAAAACGTGGCTTCGTACTCCACACAAGCCATTAAAACGCAGCAAACAAGTTTTAACAATCAATCCACTTTGCACTCATATCACGCACAAAAATACTACGAGTCACTCGCAACAATCACACATGATCGTTTGGGTACGAAACTAATCAATAAACGCAGAGGGAACGAATGAAAAGAAAGAGTATGCATCTACGATTCGTAGAAATGCCTAAAAAGAGCATGATTTGGGCTATTTAAACTGCGTAAATCACTCGCTGCATCGAATCCCTGGCAGTAGATCAAGCACGCGTATCGCACGGTAGGTTCCGCATTCGGTTTTGGACCTGTGTCATTGCATACACCACAACACAACAAGATTTTCGGCGTTAAAAGCTAAGCATGGGGATGTACTTCAGTCACTGGGTGAACGAACAACACACGACGAGGGGTTTAAATCGCACGACAGCAACGCTGCACACTGGAATGCAGCTAGGAGGACTAATTAACAACTGGGGATGATGACACACGATTACAGAGCACACACTGCTATGAAGAAGAAAAAAAAAACACCTTGGAAAGAACACCTGGGCCTCCCAAACACACGCAACCACGACTTTTTTAGCCAGTCGGCAAGAACAAGCGCGGTATAACGTGGGCTTTGGGATTCTTTTTTTTTTTTCGTCTTAGAAAAAAGTGGCAGTGACTTCCCGACTAGCTCACAACAACATTCTCGTCCATTCGACTATCTTGCCAACACCATGCAGCTTTCTTTCATTCCTTTGGAGAGGCGCTCGACCGGCCGTCTAGCCCTGTAGGTGACTAAATCACAAAGCAGCAATGTTTACGCATTTAATCATTTCTTCTCTTTTTTTTTTTTGTTCAACTATGCACTCTGTAAAGAATGCGGGACAAATATAGCTTATGTTTAGCAATATCTCGGCACAATAGACTGCACTGTGTCATATGATTTCCCAAAATTCAGACCAAATACATACTGCTTCAAATTACAAAGAAATGTTTAAAAGAATGCTATTTTGCAGCATTACGACATCTGGGACTTTTCAGAGGTTCAGTTTAGACTTGCAGAATCCTGCACTAAACTGCACGAAAAGAATGCGTCACAAGCGTGACAGACTTAAGTGCGAACGTCAGGATCGTGGCGCAACGCAATTCTGTCAAGCCTAGTGATTACAGAACAATTAGACCAACAGCCCTGAAGGCGTCAAATGGGGACATAATCGACACGGCAACGCAACCCCCAGGGTTGGCCGACGCGTGTCGAGACCCCTCCGAAAAAGCTCGCTCGTTTACCACCACAACACCAACGACTCACGACGGGGGGCTGGGCATAGATTTTTTTCAACAACCGCAGGGAAATGCGAAACACTCTCTGGAGAAAAACAGCGCACAACAACGGTCAAGAAGAGTAAAACAGCACATGGCATCCGCTAGCTACAAGAGCCGAACTACAACACGCACCCCCCGGAGTTGCGGGCACAATCACCCGACGACCGAGGGCCTTTCAGGGTGAACCTTCCAACGAGCCATACTTTTTTCAGCTGTTTTCCCCGATTTTGATGAGATTCTGCAGCTGACGCGGACACAAGATGTTGTACTTGGTGGCTTTAACAAAACAACTGAGTCGGCGTTTTTTTTTTTTTTTTAGTGCAGGTACGGCAAGTGACTCGCATCGCCCGCGGGCAGTTTTCTCGGGTGCGATCGGCTGATTTCACCGCAAGGTTCTCTAGACAGTTTAACAAGAATATCCGCGGCGTTGCTCGTAAAATGAGGTTGTAGCCAAATGTACCAAAAGGTAGGCAACAAAGCTTTGCACTTGTGACTTTGGATGACTTACTGCTTCATTTTCACAAGGCATCGAGACAATGCTGCACGTGACAGACCACCACCTCCTGACATCTGAACGTGATTTAGGAAGCCGAGTTGAACAGAAAACCGAGCAAGAACAACCTAATCTACAGCATCAACGAAGTGCTGCGCATAAGCTTCGAAGCAGTAATGTCAGACTTGCAGCAAACTGTATCAGCGGAGAGAGAGAACTACACCGAAGGAAGGAACACCAAACTGCACGCAGTCTCCGAGATGCTCATCATTCACGGCACATTTTCAAAAACAGTCAGCCGCACAAACCTGCCAAACCACAAACAGCCTTACCTATGCCAGTCCTCGAAGCCCCCCAAAAAACCCAGCATCCGCAATCTTGCCAACCCAAGATCAGTTCACTCCCAATTCTTTACCATGATCCATCGCGATCGCGCCTGCTGTGAGCAACATCGGTGCTTAGGTTACTCCTCATCAACTCAGACAGGGTGCGTCTCAAATGAGACAGTTTTTTTTTTTGTCCATACCTCCGCCACCTGGTGACGGCGGTTTGACTTTCCTTCTGACTAGAGTACAAAAATGGAAAAAATGTGTTACATGGTGGTGTCGCCTTTGTAAAGACTCCCTGAGCCCTCCGACTCGCCTCGACAACGAGGCGTGGTGACCGGTTCTGCATAACTTTTCTATTCGCGGTCGTAAAGGACAGACAAACGAAACAAAGAAGCAAATTAAACTCGTCCGCGTCTTCGGCGCTAGAGGCGCTCAACATTTGAGCCATCTGCCTTCCCCGCAACCCAGAGCCCAGGCGGAGACGCGTCTGAGACGGCGTTCCGAGGCATTGCAGGATTTCAGAGCTTAGCAGCCTCTATGACGCCCCTTTATGCATTTGTGATCTGCAGGAGGAAGACAGGACGATGAGTTCGAGCTCAGTTCGACACAGCTTTGCAACCTCGTAACGCGAGTCAGCTCGGCTGAAACAAATCGCAGCCTGCCGACGGAGCGCCGACCGAGGGGCCTTTGCCGTCTCGCCCGGAGGCAAGCCCGCAGAGCGTGGTGGTGGTATAATGAGCATGTAGAAAGCTTGCATATTCCATTGCAGCGGAGCAATACCAACTTCCGCGACGGGGAAAAGGTGCCGAGGAGAGTGACAGATCGTGACGGCGACGCTTCGACTCGATGCGCCCGTCGCTCCGACCGCCCGCCTCGTGTCCCTTCGATTCATAAGTAAAAAAACCTGCGTGCCACCGCTTTTTTTTTTTTTTTCCTCCGCGAGGGACAACCACGCCGTTGTTCAGGACAAGTCTTGGGACAAGGCGCTTTTCCATGGGATTCGGTGCAACCACTTCCATCGCCTCCTGTCGGAATTGTGCATATTTGTGGTGAGCAAGGCTGGTGACAGCCAAGGAGCTGATGAGGAACCAACTAGATGGCGAAATACTGTTTTATGGGTTGCGGATGTAGGGGTAAACCCCCGCAGCTGAACCAAAAACACCGGGGATGTAAGCCGTGAGCACTGTCACGATGTGACATCGCCGCGGAACGAAACAACCGCCCCCCCCCCCCTCCCACACAGAGAATGCACTTGACGAAGAGGTGATGCGCGCTCTTTCTCCCTCACCACTTTGATGTACTTGTCGTTGTCACAATGAGGTGTGAATGACAATATAACTTGCACGAGTGCAGCTCCCTGTATTTCTTTTTGTTCCTGAAACGAACTGATTACACATACCGCTGTCAAAGGTGAAGTAAAAAAAAAACAATGCTATAATCTTTCCCGACATTTGAGGTACTCAACAGCCTGCAAACATAACAAAGATACACAACCAGGTAAAAAATTACACAAAAGTGATGCCTGTTGTAGCAATTCATTGTACAAGCATTATATTACTTTCCCAGCGAACTGAAAAGGCAGAAGAAAAACGTCCGTAACGAAACATAGACGCGTTTATGCCAGGCTTGGAATGTACTGTTTGAAAACTGCACTCGTTGGCTTTAAAAGCGAAAAAGAAACGATGTGGCTTTCAATATTGGTCCGAGTCGAGGCAATGAAATGTGTGGAAGCGTACCGGGCAGATTGCGTAATGGCAAATTTTACGCGTTTGTTTACCCCAAACGCAAAGCAGTTCTCTTGAAACGATGCTGGGACCAACTGCGCAAATTGCGAGTTTTCCACATGTACTAAAACGAGAGTTTCAAGACTCGACGTTCCATTATGGCATAAAACTTTGCACAGACCGCCCTCCGTGACGTCTCGGGCGTCGAAAGCGATCGAAGTTCATTCGCAAAGTTGGATAAAATGTCAAATTTAACAACGGTGTGTGAACGAAAACAAAAACTGCGACACAGTGTGACGTAGTTGTTACAGCCACAACGTTATAGTAAGAACTTCACCGGCACAGAAAAAAAAAAAAATAGCGGCAGCACTGAAGCTCAGTGAGCAAGCCTTACTCCAAGTCTGACGATACAGTGCTGCGCTAAAGAAAAGAAAAACACATCAAAGACGGATGTTTCGAACATGCAGAAAGAACATAAACGAAGCATAACGTGCAACGCAGAGCTTAAAAACACAGGTACAGAAGCGATAGGTTGAAAAACGTAATAGCGCTTGTGCCACAATTCCCCACCCGAAGAAGCTTTTCTAAACCGAGCAATGACAACCGAAGGAAAACAACTGGCATTTGTCATAACGAGGGAATAAATTAAGGGCAAATAAATTAGGTCAGAGTGCAGGGCAGCATTAACAAGTCTGGAGGGACTGGGGTATCTGGGTATGTCAGGGAGGTGGGAATATACAGCTGAGATTACGAAATGCGGATGAATCTAACAAGGGGAACGTGGGGGGGGGAGGGGTAGGAAATAAATACAAAACAGAAAACAAATGTAAGAGAAATAAAACAAAAAGAATTTGAGGGACAACCTAAGGTATAAGCCAACGTTAATCGCTGGCACCGTCTGGTGAGGTGGAACCGCGCGAGAGGTTTTCGGAGGCGTCGGGACTGCTCGGGTTGCAGTCCGACATCTCGGGCGTGGGAAAGAGGAGCGCCGCGGATGTGCCCAAGTCGTCCGTCGGCGACACCTCGGGCATCGTCAACATCGCGGTCACCGGCGCGGATGAGTCCGCGACAGAGGATGGCGAGGCGGCGTTTATTGGCATTGTCGACGCGGTGTCGGTGTCCTCTGCCGCGAGACGGGTGCCGCCGTCGGCGTCGGTGCCGTCTTCGGGTACCTTGGTGGTGTCGAGGCGCCGCCGTCTGCACCGGCAGGGCCGGAGGAGCTTGGGATAGATCAGCACTTCACCGTGCGGACCTTTGAAGATGATGCCGCAGCACACCTTCTCCCTGGTAAGTGAGAACGGAACAGAACAGCAAAATTTTAATGAAACAAATTATCGACATGGGGGAGCCGTAGTTGAGCACCCCACTGGCCTTAGCCACCCGTTCAACCCAGTCTATCAGCTCTTGCTGTTTGGCCAGGTCAGAGCTGGACAGTCCCACCTCCCACTGCTCCGACATGTGTGTTGGTGCCATATCCCCTTCAGCGGCAGTGGCTACGTTTGCATATGCAACTTGTTTATGCTAGTCGTGTCAACTTGTGGCCAAAAAAGAGCAAGACACATTGCTCATTAGACGAACTGAGCTTTCTGCAGAGTCAATTTGTCTAGACCTTACCTCTATGAATCGTGTATGACTGTAGCCGATCACTTTGGCGAAGGCACTACGATGTTCGACGGGTCGTTCGACGTGCCGCGTTCAAAAACTATCGTCAAAAGTATTACTTTTTGCTTCTCGAAATCAATGCAACCAAAAACTACCGTAATTGTGCACACGTTTGGAGCCTATGATTTCATTCTTTTTATGTCAAAATGAAACATGACTGACTGCAGAATAATGAAGCATTTAATTACATGGTAGTTATAATTACAGAAACACACAAAACAACATACCGTATTTACTCGCGTAATGAACCCACCTTTTTTTTTTCAGAAAAGTTGACTCCAATTTGGGGGGGGAGGGTTCATTACGCGGGGAAAAAAAATCGCGGGAGTTACAAGAGCAGAAATTTTGCGTGACATTATTAAGAAACTCGCTGTGAAACCGCTGCTGGCCTTGAAGTCAGTGGGCAGGAATGATTTGACTGCAGAGCCTCTTAACATATTCGAGAACTTCGCTCCCACAAGGGGAAACTTTCCCTGTTTTGGCCCGCGAAATGCGCAACGATCCTTTTTTCGTAGCCCGAAGCTCTTCCTGTTGTTTTATCCAGTAACGAACGCACACAGATCCGACGCTGAATTGTCGTCCAGTCGCTCCGTTCTCATGCTCCAGCGCATGTTCCACCAACTTTTAAGTTTAAAGCTAGCAGACCGGCTCAACGTGCCCTACGCAGCAGGCGTCCCAACGAAGTTCTCCGTGAGAACCCGACAACTAGGACGCCTCGATGGCAGCGTTCCTTCGTTACTTTGTACGCTGGCATAGAGGCGCCCTACCGACAACCTAAACGCAGCGTCGGATGGCAGCGCAAGCACGTTGCGGGTGCACGTCGCGCCGTCGGCGCGGGGGCAGCGGTTGTGCTTTGTTTTTTGCTTTGTTTTTATGCCGCTGTGCTTTCGTGGTGCTATCAGCAAGGAGGTTTCTTCTGCGTTCGACAGATGGCGCTCCACCGCAAAAGGCGCGACTTTTAAATTTCAACCCACATCGTTCGTGCTCGCAACTGTTTAGCATGGTTGTTAAAATATGTTTGAACTTTTATTGCATCGTTTCGTGATATAATGGCATGATTTAACGTTGTTTCGACCGTCAACGGCACTGGCTATCATTCCGAAATAAAATGAACAGATACATACATGAAAAAATAGATTTTTATTTTTCAAGGACCAAAGTGGGGGGGTGGGGTCATTACGCGAGTAAATGCGGTATTCATTTTTCGTGGAATTAATTTTTCTACTAGGTTTTAATTTTGATTAGGCACTGTGATTTGGAAGTCTGCATGATTGTGACGAGAAGCTGACAACAACCGTGGAATACATGCCACTTTCTCGAGGTTATGCTAGTGCAGAATGTGAAATGCCCCTAACCTTTCGAAAATGAGATCAACAAGTGCGTCTGTTGAAGTGACCTGTGAAGTCATTACAGTCACTGCTGAAACAAAAAAAAAAAATTTGAAAATAAAATTCCCAATTTAACAAAAAACAAAAAGGTATTTTTGCTGTTCCCAGATATAATTGCTTTACTTTAAGGTTCTGACTATACTGTATTACTTGTCATTAGAAAGTACTAACACAGCACTATCGGCAAAGTTCAAACACTGTGTGACTACAACCAGTGAAGTAGGTGTTCAAGACTAGATGCAGGAGATAGAATAGCTTTTCGTACTTGACACCACCATGCTTCAAAGCCACACGGGAATTGACATTTTGCTCTCCATTTTCGAGACTTTAGTAAAACTGTTCGCACCTCACTCACTGACCACAGGACAAAGGACTCTCCGCCTATTCTAGAGACAGCACATTCCTGAAAGCATCATGGTGTCACCTGACTCCTTTGTGCAAACCTTCACATGCCCGCACTACTAGATGCTAAATGCTTAATGCATACAAAAAAAATTTTTCACTAAAGCCCTTGCCAGTATTGTTTCAAGTCTAACACCACAATGATACATAGGATGACACCAACAAAAGCCGTCTCAGAAGAAGAAGCATTATGACCTCTTCGTTTGGAGCTCTGTCACTTCTTTCGAGTCATACTCTTGCTCGAACATTTGTCGCTGGCAATAGGTGGTTCTAAAATAGTGGCTACGAAAAAACCTATACAAATCACACATGCAAAGAAACAGCGTTGTCGCTGCTGCGCATGCACCCCATATTACTTTCAGGTTTCTGTGGTTATGCACACTATCTTAACATATGTTAGCTTTCATCGTATAGCTTAACCCTGTGTAGCTTTCATTGTGCTTAATTGGACAAAAGGAGCTAAAACGTGCTTGGACTGTGCAACAAATCACTGTAACCCCGTTTCTACTTTGATAGATTCTTAAAAAATGTATCCAATTGCACTCAACTGGAAGCGCGGAGTAGTGATTTGCCTGCCCTTCAGCGACATTCGCATTCACGAGCAAGCACATGCTCGTGTTTCGAACATGCAGCCTGCTCGGTGTCCATGGCGAAAAAGGAAACCAATCTGTGATGCAGTGGCGCCCTCTTCCCCTCCTTTCCTTTCTCTTCACCCTCACTTTCTTTATGCACCCGCTGCTGTACCATACTATACATGGCTATGGTATACTTTACCCTCCCCTCCTTTCCACCCTCACTTCTTTTTCACCCCCCTTGCTATACTGTACTACACACGGCTATGCTATGCTTTACCCTCCCCTCCTCCTTTTCCTCCTCACCATCATTTCTCTTTCCCACCCCTTGTTGTACTGTACTACACATAGATATGGTGTACCCTACCCTCCTTTCCTTCCTCCTCACCCTCACTTCCATTTTCCACCCCCCTTCCTATACTTACTATACATAGCTATGTTATGCTTTACACTCTCCCCTCCTCATTTCCAACCTCTTGACCCTCACTTCACTTTCCTGCCCCCCATGCGATACTATACATGGTTGTGCTACACATGTTTGCCTGTGTGAAGCCATGCATGACTACGCTATGCTTCACTCTCTCTCTCCTCCTTTCCCTCCTTTTCACCCGAACTTTCCCTTCCCACACTTTTACCATACCACACTATACATGACTACACTACATATGGTTTTGCCCTGTGTGATGCCGTACATGGCTATGCTATGCTTTACCCTCGCCCTTCCTCCTATATCTCCTCCTCACCCTCACTACCCTTCTCTGCCCCCCTTGCTATACTACACATGGCTTTGACTGCTTGATGCCATGCGATGACATGAGATGTCAGCATACGTCAACATACGACATCATACGATCACACAATGATACGATGATCACATACGACATACACTTTTGAGTGATTTATTCCGTGTTGTGCAGCTTCCTGCGCATCTTGTGAATTATATATATTTTTTTTTCTGTGAGTAAATCCCCAGCTGAAGTATAGCACCGTGTCCTGTCGTCTTCACCTTGTTCGGTGTTTTTGCATGCTAATTGGATGTCCGAGGCTAATTCGCACCAACTAGCCCAACTCACTTCACTAATACAGCATACGACAGCCCGAGCCTCTAAAATGCTCCACACTTTTTTGTGGCAGTCGACTCAGAACTCCGAGAGCGAAAGGTCATTCGATTATTAAAGGAGTCCTGACACAAAAATTTTCGCCCCGTGTTTTTTTGCTGCAATGTGTTGCTGGGGGGCCTGTTAGTCATAACACGGCACATCGTTTGCTGCAGCGCGCGACAGATAATTAATTACAAGCTCCTCATTACCGACACAGCCTCAGTTTCGGTTTGACAGAGCTCCAAAAACGACAAGCCGCCGGGTGCAACTATCACCACCTAGCGAGTGAAACGCGCTCGGTCGCGTGAGCACACAGAACAGTGCGCGCTTCCGCGCGGTCTGCATCGTCTGCTTGCATTCGCTTGTCACACATGCTGCGTGATGTCGTCGCCGTTATCGTCCTCGCTGTCGTCGTCGGGCTCATCGTCGTCTGATGGCGACAATTTTCTTGCGACGGGGATGGAAGGAATTTACGACGGGGCGAATCACTTCAGGTTTGACCCGCTGGCGGAGTGCTTCGTCGGGAAGCGGCAACGATACCAGCGACGACGACCACGATGAACCTCGCGTCGGCAATGTACTATGGTAAGACCCGACACATTGTGCACAAATGTTCTGCAGGGCAATTCATTTAGCCAAAGTACTTTCTCTTTTTCTACGTTCAATATTCGATTGAATCACTTGATAACATTGTGATGCCCTTCAAGTTGTTGGTGCCGAAGAAAGCTAGGTAACACCAGAGCACCAGACGTGAGCGATGCACAGGGTGGAGTCGGAAGACCCATGTACGCCAAGTCCGGCGCCTGTGTGGTAAAGCAATGCGCCGAAATGGAGCCCGCAAACGCGACTGTTCTGCACGGGGGACCAGTCCTGATACTCCTGACGTCCACAAGCGCACACGAACTCGATCCACATCTGCCGCCGAGGTTCGTCGCGGGGAAACGTATGCAGCGATACGCCTGATCCCGACTTCGACGTGCAGAAGGAAACGGCGCAGAAGGATTCCGGCATTGTGGCCTGTCACTGCAGCCCAGGCAGCACAGGGAAATCAAGAAGTCCTTGGGAGCAGGAAACGGGAAAGCTGTACTGTCGCCAAACACAAAACTTTCAACGCGTGCGCCGCGGCGCGCCTCCTCTTGGCCGCGGCCACACACTCGCGAGCAGCCGCCGAGCAGTCACCAACAGCCATGCCAACAGCGCAGTTATGTGGCGAGCGCGCCAAAACAGAAATGGCGGCTACGACGTCATCATAACCTGTTGTACCGGGAAGTAGGGAGGTCACCGCGGGTCACCTCCGAGGGTGTCAATGCCGCCAGGTGCGGCCTAGAATGCTGGATCGCGCACGCGAACTTCAAAATTCATATAAAATACCTTCCAAGCTTTATTCGCTGTCGATATTTTGCAGATGGTACACGCATGAACACGGGAATCGATCCAGCAGGCTATCTCGGCCGCGAAATTTTGTGTCAGTACCCCTTTAATGGAAAAGTGATGCTGGGTCGTCCTTAAACTATTTAACTATGCCCAATACAAACGTGATGTCCCTTCTAGCCCTTTTTACGCCAATGCAGAGATGTGCTTTAAAGTACAATCCGATCCACTCACTTCCTCCAGAAGCTCATGTCGAGAAACGAGGAGATCTTGAATGGCGTTGCCAGTTTGCCCCGCCTGTTGGCAGATGAGTCTACCACGTAGTCGTCCCTGCGGCTGCTCCCACTGCCTCGCTGCTTCCGCTTCTTCTTTTTCTTTTTCGACGGCCGTGGCTTCATCGTGCGACAGCTTCGCCGGCGGTCCTCATCGTCGTACTCTTCCTCGTCCTCGTCCAGGATGCCAGAGTCTTCGGACGAGTTGCTGGGCGTTGGGCTGGCTGCTCGGCTCTCCGGCGGCGAAGGCATCGACGACTCGCTCAGGCTCTCGTCGCCGACTGTCAAAGCAAAGAAGAAGCAAGCAGCAGAAGATGGCTATGGATCGTTAAGGAAGAGGAAATGGAAGGTCTGAGGCCATATAAAGGAATGCTATTCAGAAAGTTTGCAATCCCTGCATGGGGCACTGCTGGCTATGTGCCGCCACATTCATGAGGCATTTGCAGGATGCCACGATCGTACAGACAATGTATTAAATTGTCATCAACAACCAATAATGCGAGCATGACAGGAAGTTCAGCATGCCATATTACAGTTTACTGGTTAGCTTATTGCAGTGCCAGTCATTTTGGGAGGGTGAGCTAGACAGCATTTTCGGCAGCTCACTTCCTTAAAGGGCCCCTCACCAGGTCTGGCCATTTCGAGCTGACGAGCGCAATGTATACACTGGGCGTTCACGATCACGTCTACCCAAATTTGCAACGCTACACACCGCAGAAATGGGTCAAATTTCAAGCTGAACGCTGCTTGCTCTTCTTGAGGGCACGCCCAGAGAATGAGGGGATGACGTAAGAGAAGGAACAGCCCTACGTAGTAGGTAGTGCTTTGACGTCGCCCCTCTACGTAGACACCTGTGCTCTGACGTCGCCCACAGTAGCACATGACACTGCGATAATTATTTGATGCGGCATGTGTAGTTTGTAATTTGTTGCTTGAATAGATGAGTAAACCTTGAGAGCAATAATAAAACACACAAACAGAATGTGTGCGCGTTTTCTTTTTTAATTTGTAGTGCGAATCGCAGCAAGATGCGAGACTAACCTGCCTCTGTTTCACATGTGTTCGTATTCTCGCGCTTTGCGCATCGTGCAGATGCCACCCCTTACAACGAAACAAATTTTCTACCGTGTTCCAGTGCTCATTAGGCTCATTTATCCTCCGGCGTCTAACTAAGTGTTCATGCGGCACTGGCTAATGATACCGCTAGTCTCGCGTCCGTACAAATGTCACAGCTTTCATGCTCAGTAATAGGTTGAAACCAAGTGATCGGCAAGGGCGCATTCGGCATAGTTTGCAGAAATGAAGCGCAGAGAACGCCGCGACACTACCACTCGCGTCTCGGGGGCTCGGGCTGGTTCGGGCACGTCATGCGCTCGTGACCTTGGATGCTCATGACGTGTTCATGCGTATGCGTCATGTGATCCTCCCGCACGCATGCCAAAGAGGGCAGGGAAGAGATTTGGCTTGCAAAGGCCACACGGGGGCGAGTGGCAAGTGTTTCAAGCTCGCTTCCTCGCATCATGGTTTCACGCCGCTTCAAAACATTCATTTTCTCAGCTTCTAATGGACCGATTAGAAAAATTCTTGTGGCATAATGCTCTTTATTGGACGTGCAACAACTTCCAGTGTCTAACTAAAATTTGTTATGCCACCTGGTGAGGGGCCCCTTAACGGACACGGCTGAACACTTCTGTAATACCCAAGCAAGCTGGTGTGAACTAAATTGACAGTGCAGAAACATGACGAGAGAGGAGGCAAACAGCACCATTGCTTAAGCATTACTGAGCAGACATTAAATAGAAAAAGAGAGAGCAAGACTTACTCGTGATGTCATCCGAGAGGGCGCCACCACTGAGGTCGAGCTTGCACCGCTTTTCCGCGGTCAGTCGATGGTGTTTCTTGAGCGGCCGCTTTGGCGGTTTCACCTTGCCCTTGTTCACCGACTTCGTCCCGGGCCCTGCCCTCGCGTCAACCACCTAAAAGACCAACATGTCCATCACAAAGCATGTCGACGCTTTTCGAATGTAGTAGAGAAAGCCGCTTTCTACAAACCATCTGGGAGCTTCTCACAGGCTGTTTCAATTAAGAGGCTAGCTGCAACAAAAACTTTGGAGGACCGAATAGCTTTGTTTCAGATCATATAGTTACAGAAAAGATGCTAAACAAAGCTTTACGACTTCAACGTGAATGGAAGCTTTTTTTTTTTAGCATGTCAAGGAAGCAAGACCAAAAGACCTTATGACGATTAACACAAACAAACCTAGGTTATCATTTGCAGCTTTGAAACATTGAAATGCAAGCAAAATTAGGGTTACCCTCAGGTCGTTTTGTTGCAGCTCCAGATGCCACTTTTTACTCACCAAAAAGACAGAACTGTGGGTGACGAATAGCAGCGGGACGACTGATGTTATGTAGAAGTCAGTGCACCGTGGTTGCCAAGCCTGCTCAGCCCGTTGGCGGCGTCACCATGGCCTCCGTGATCGAGAAATGCACGCTCCGATCTCGGAGGCCATGGCGTCACTTCTATGGTTACAACAGCTTCCGCAAGGCGGACGTTGGAGCCGATGTGCTCGGCATGTAGATGCGTCGTTCCCGTGGTTATGACGCCTTGTGCGTGGCTGGGTGACAATTGGTCATAATTAAAATGGCTTTAAATGGCTTTAAAATGTAAGGTCAGTTTGTTTTTGCAGTACTTGCGATATCGTAAATGATGTAATGCAGCTTTGACCAACGGCCATAGCACTGCACATTGGTGTCACGTCCATTGCACGAAATGGCTGCATCACGATGATGCTTTCAGTGCTGCTTCACAAAGGTGCAAAAAAAGTAAAACACTCTTCTGTGGTCTATAGTATGCTAACTGAAGCATGACACAATGCAAGTACAATGCACTTATATTAAGGCGTAACATCCCTTTTTAACACTGGCCAATAACACACTTGCACCAACCATCATTTTACCTTTAGAACACACAGTAGTGCAAACACCATTAATTAATATGAAATGGCAGAAGCATTCAAATAGTTAAATTTCCAAATAGAATTGAATATGAATATTTCCTCGTTCCTGAATCAACATAACTACAAGATCATAACTACACGGAGTTTGGAGAGTGCATAGTAAAAAGAAGCTAATCAGGAATGACACATGAGACAAAATATAATTAAGATGTTCAAGCAATAGAGGAGCTGCAATAGAGGAGCTTGCAAATTTCAAACAGGCCGTTTCAGTTATATGGGGCATATTTGCAATGACAATGAAACAAAGAGACCCTGTATTACTAGATGCAAGTAGAGTGCTGTGTTCAATGAAGAAAAGTAATACCACAGCGCTGCACTTTGCCTAAAAAGGATGTATATTCGTGACTGCACTGGCCAAACAGTAAATCAGAACAGAGTAACATATAAACTTCCTGTAAGTGAGCCATTTTTATTGAATCGCTGGAAGCTATTAAGTTATAGACTCTATGCGTTCGCTCAAGAACTGGTGCCTCTGAGCAACAAACACTGCTATTCTGCAGCAGAGTCATCCAGCACAGCCCTGCTTGCCTACATTACGTCTCCCTCAAGCCTCCAATTAACATTCTCTTTGCTAAAACAGTATATTCAAAAAGGATTAACATTCAACTTCAATTAATATTCATTTGACAACCTGTCTAACTGAATATTACAATCCATATTTGAAATTTCAGATTCACATACACCTATGATGAAGTATTGTTAAAACATTACTGCAACACATAATTACTGGTGCAACCTATTGCCAGTTCACCTGGAATGTGATGTTGAAATATCACTGGCGCAGGTAATTAATGGTTCAACAAGTTTGCATATACACAGGTGGGCCAAATTACTGGTTCAAGCTATTACCAGTTCACCTAACTACTGGTGCACCCAATTGCACCAGTGCACCAAATTACATTTGTTCACCTAATAACTGGAAAGTGATGTTCCAATATTACTAGTGCAACAAATTACCAGTTCACCTAGTTCAACCTATCACCAGTTTACCTAACTAGTGGTACACCCAATGACCAATTCACCCACACACCAGTGCAACAAATTACCAGTTCACCTAATAAATGGTGAACAGTGGAAACGAGGCGCACTCACATGATGCCAGTCTCTGGTGGTACCGGGTGGGAGCTTCTTCCAGCGCTTGACCAGAAGCACACAGGCATTGCAGATCTCGCCGGAGCGGCGATCCTCAGCCACAATGCGGAAGCAGCGCGCAAACTCGGCCTCATACTTTTTGGAGTCAGTGAATCGCGACGAGGACGACTTGGCTCGGCAGATGCAGCAGCCGAGCGCAGAGCGGTAGATCTTGGGCTTGTGGAAGCTAAACATGGCCGCCCGGTCACCAGCTCCTCCAACTGCAGGGTCAGCAGCAATAACAATTGTTGGGGTTTCACAGGGGTCAACATGATGAAGAAGGCCAATCACTCTATTACAAAAGCGTGGCAGAGCAGCACAATTACACTACACTCAAACCTCGATATAGCGAACCCGGATATAACGAATTATCGGTTATAACGAAGTAAGTGAAGAATAGTTTTGTCATAGATGCAGTGTTAAGAATATACGGTTATAACGAATTTTTGGATATAACGAAGTATTTTCGTGGCAGATGTGAGTTTGTTATAACGAGGTTTGAGTGTATATCTCACAGAAATGTCCAAACAAAACATGCCCATGCTCTAAAGGGACACCAGGTGGCTTTAGCATGTCCGGCATAGGCTACAGCTGTGGCACAATACCTGCGTTATGGGTAGCAAAAAGCGGTGAGGCAATCAGGGGGCATACCGTACATGTTACGCATCATGTCAAAACATTTCACCGCTGTCAACACTTAGAGGCTTCTCGTAACACATCCACAAAGATGTGCTTGACCACTCGCAGCCAAGCCTGCCAAGACAAGCCTGTTATGACCATCCGCAAGCATTTACACCCTTGCCGAGATAAGGCTGTTGCACACCCGGCTGCAGCGAAAAAAGTCGTGCCCTTTGGTCTGTTTCCTCTGTTCACAGCCGCCACGATGGTTTCATTTCACATGAGCCGCGATTTTTGCTCTGTGACTGCCACAACATGCAAGGTTGCTTGTGCTGCCGTTCTTTGTAGCACACCCTGCTGAATTTCTCAAATGTAATGTAAAAATCTGTGCATTATGATAGTGTTAACTGTTCATCAACGGTAAAGAAGAGCATGCATGTTTCGTCATTTAAAACACTTTCCAATCTAAATTCCTTTCAAAAGGCGTAACGGCGACCATAACCAAAACAAACTCATTGGCGCAATTTCGACAGTTCCCCCCCAAAAAATTGCTCTGTCACTGCAAACACAGAGAAATATTTCCCACATGTTGGTCGCTCGCCGTTGACCACTGTGGCGAGAGCAATCGGCTGTATCTTTGCTGTGAACAAATTGACAGCATCCTAATCGCTGTGTTTTGCATCCACGAGTAACAGCCAATAAAAAGCTGCAAAGAATACACGCCATGCTTTACACAACCCACACACATGAGCACTCTATAGCTTTTAGCGACCGCCAAGACAGGACAGTGCCGACGCACCGGACCTGTGATGTCACACGTCCATTGTGTCGCAACGGAAGCGTAGTCGGCCAGGGGCGTACGACCTCGCACATCGCGGGGTCGCGCTCCCTTACGCTGCCTCGACCTCGACACACATACACACGTTCGCCGCCCCACGGGCCGTCGCGCTCCGAGTACCGCACCGCACGCTACGCGCACGGGCTGCCGCGCCGCGCGTGACAGCGCGCGATCGCGCAACCGCCGAAGGTCGTCGTCAAAGGCGCCACGACGATCTTTTCGGTGGAAGACGCACGCCTTCCCCTCTCCTTCGCCCTCCTACATTCATTGAAGGCAGGGTCGAAGCAACGGCGCTATTCTTCTCCGAGGTTCTTCCGAGCAGGAAAAAATGGACGAAAAAATACTCCACGACAACGCGCGATAAGGTAGTCGCCGAAGGAGTTAAGCCACTGGGAGCGGAAGTTTAGAATGGGAGGGGGGGGGGGAGGGTCGGTTCCTTCAGCCACTGTTCAGGGGTACTGTCCGGGAAAAGAACGAACAAAAGAACAAAAAGAAAGTATCATACAGCACGGAAGGGACGCGTTACATGTATAGGTATCAGAATGAAGGAAACGCGATGCCATCTGCGAATACATGGGTTGGTAGCAGATTGAAGGAAACGCGATACATCCGCAATTACATGGATAGGTCACAGACCAAAAAGGAAACGCGATACCTCCGCGAACGCGTACGGCGTGCACGCTCGCCCAGGCGACCTGACATCGCCGAGGTCAGGTTTAGGTTACAGAAGTGTACGACTTGCAGTTGGTAACGGAAGACAAGGCGACTTCCAGAAACCGAAACTGAGTACATTTTTACACCGATCCCCCGAAGCACTGCGGTAGTATAAAATAAATCCGGAGAAGGTGGTAAGGCGGGTAAAATGTGGGGGGGGTGATTGTAGGAGGAGAGAGGGGGTGGGGGGTGATCGGGGGGGGGGGGGGGGGGTAGAGGGGATGGGGGGGAGTACGCGACACACCGACATACTGACCCGCGATCCGGTAGGCGCTGCTACCTTCGAACCTCTCGCCCCCCGCACGCCGCTTCCCTGCTGCTGCCGCTCCTGCAGGGACACCGTAACCGCAGCGGCTCGCTCGTCACGTAACACACCGCCGACACCCCTTCGCGTCCGCCGCCGCCTTCTTCCAGTCGCCCTGGCGCAGGCACGGCCGTCATTGACGAGTGCAGAGCAGCGGCGATCCGCCTGCACCGGCGGCGTCCTTGGGCCCACAGATCCCCTACAGTCCGCACCTGACTTCTCCCTGACGAACACTCCGTCCCGTAGTTCGGAACAGAACGCGACGAGCACCGCCACACGCACACGGAGACCGCGGTGTCCCCTCCCGAAACTCAAACGGGAAGAAGAGACCGAGGAATCAACGATTCGGGAAAAACCACCGCCACGATATGGAGGTCAGCCACGAAACGGACGAAGGCGATGCAGTAGTTGCGTCGCAGCTGTGCTGGAGGCGAAGGAAATGTTCCACCTGGCGATCCTCCTCTCCCACTGGCTGTTCCCCCCTTTCCCTTTTACGGCGCGCTACCACCGCCGTCGACTGCGGATCTAACGATTTCCGTCCGCCCCGGAGACTCAGCGCGCACTCCGCGGTGCCCGATTCCCCCCTTCTTCCCCACTGTGTTTCCCCACCACTCTCCCCCCCCGTCTCCTTCCTCAACACTGCAACCCCGGGACGTTCTTTCCCAATGCCGCAGCACCCTTCCCCGTCAATCCCACCTCCCTTTCATCGCTGCCTCTCCATGTATACATATTTCTTTTCGCATCGCGCATCTTCGGCGTTTCCCCCTTCCCTTCGCCACATCCCCAGTCCTTCCCCATTTCTCGCCACTCCCCGGGACTTTCCCGGGGAATTCCCCTTTTCCTTACATCCACGAGTGGAGAAGAAGAGTGTGGGGAGAGAGAAAAAAATCGATTTCTTCCCGCGAAGGCGCTGCCGCGAGCAGCCGCGGCGAGGCGCTATCGCCGCCGCCTTTGCGCGGTACTTGCTTTTTATGTGTGTTTTTTAGGGAAGGAGGGAGCGTCCCCCCTATTTTTAGGGAAGATATTTTTTTGCTGAGATGAGAAAAGACACCACGGACTCCTCTCCCTCAGATTCCCTCGAGGACATGTCTTCCCCTTGTTAACCCTCGACTGTGCCTTAACCCGAAACCGCCACTGACAGGGCATACAGCAAACGTAATCGAGACTATACAAAAAGAAAGTAAGGGAAGAAAGGATCTAACCAACTAAAAACGTGCACACAGCAGTCGTTGCCTGGCACAGGAAAAAAAGGGAAAGTCGGGAGTTTCTCAACAACCAGTCAGTGTACTGCCGCGCCATTTCTCGCGGACATTTATTCTCTTTCGCCTCGGCACTTCTTTCTTTTCATACTCCGTGCCGTCTAGACGACAGAACCGTTTGTGACGAAACGCGCGGGCTATAACTTTCTCGTGCGCATGCGCCGCTCGCGAGAAGGCGACGTACATAACGGGCCGTCTCGTGCGTCACACACAAAGTCGTAGTGCCTCTCCCCTCTTCCGTAAAACAGTGAGGGAGAGAGATAGATAAAAAAAAGGCAATCCCGGAGCATAGCCACATCGACGCGAGTACCGCGAAGTGTGACGACAGACACATCGGGTATCGGCGTGGAAGAAAAAACCCACGCGAAGTGCGGCGCGAGGTCCCCAATTTATCGCAGTAGCAGCCGGGTACAGTGGCATGTAAGCCGGGCCCGCCTTCTTTCGCTGGCAACGCTGCGCAACTTGCTCATGCATCGTCGGTGCGCTCTCGTTTCGTCACTGAAGACATGACGTCGGCGTGACGTACGCACGTACACGACCGACATCAAACCGGGGCCGGCGGCGCTGCGAAATAACCCTCCTCGGGCGAAAAAAATGAGATTGTTAGAACATCTCGGACGCGCTGCTTCGGAGGGCGAGCGGCCTGTTGCTGAAATAGGTTTGAGCGTAAAAGGACGAGACACAAGAAAAGACGGCGACTACACGAGCGCTCGTCAAGTCGTCTTGTGTCTCGCCCTTTTGAGCTCAAATCTATTCCAGAACGAACCAACGCGCCCAACAAAGCATTTTATTAAGTTGCCTGTTGCTGAGCGCAGCCCGCGGTTACGACTCCCTGCGTCGCACGGGATGATGACGATGGCCTCTGGTTAACTTGATGCTGACGACTCCCTGCGTCGCACGGGATGATGACGATGGCCTCTGGTTAACTTGATGCTGGCGAACACGGACGAGTAGAGACACACCAACAACGCCAGTTGGTGTCTTTCGTGTGAAGGTGTAAGATTACTGTGTAAGTGTCCTATAATAATAATATCTGGGGTTTAACGTCCCAAAACGACGATATGATTATGAGAGACGCCGTATGTAGCGGAGGGCTCCGCAAATTTCGACCATCTGGTGTTCTTTAGCGTGCACTGACATCGCACAGTACACGGGCTTCTACCATTTTGCCTCCATCGAAATGCGACCACCACGGCCGGGATCGAACCCGCGACCTTCGGGTCAGCAGTGCGTAAGTGCCCCAATTCTGCACTAGAATTTCTCAACGCTGATCTGTCAGCGTCGTCTGCTAGGCAGTCATGAGATGTACGAGATTTTAAGCGAGAGCAGCGCACGTGTGGTTTAGGTGCAATTGATAAAGTACTGCCCCGTTCATTACCGATCGTTACGCCTTCACACTAGTGGCGCCTTCTAGAGCAAAAAATAAATGTCTCTGTGTGCAATAAAATTTAGTTGAAATTGAAATTGTTGGTGTCTTCCTGCTCGTCTGTGTTCCCGTTCGCCAGTATCATGTTACATAGCTACAACAAAACCAACTACGTTGGTGCCCAACGTTGGGCGCCAAATGTGGACACACGGCCGGGCTGCGAGCCAGTGGCCAGCTGGAACACTATCAATCAATCAATCAATCAATCAATCAATCAGTGTTTATTTTTCACCAAAAGTATGTACAATGGGGAAAAATGGGAAGACGGCAAAAAAAGGCAGCCACAAGAAAGACACCCGACCTTCACTCCTTTAAGACCGGGGCCATACTGACCAAGATTCCACTGTTGCCGAGCGAGCGCACGCGCACCCCCCCCCCCCCCCCCCCCGTAGCGGGAACTTGCTCCCGGCCTTTCTCCTTACTTTTTCTAAACCTGGCTCTCGCGACAGCTAGTGCTAGTGTCTAGGTCCTCTGCATCTAAAATAAATCTATATCGGGCTATGAGAAAAAAAGGGAAAACTAGGTGGTACGAATTTATCGTGCCTCAAACCCAGCACCCCTTCCTGGATTCATCTTTTTGAAGCGAAGCTTGTTAATCAAGTACGAACTAGCCAGGGGCGTAGCCAAAAATATTTTTCGGGGGGGGTGGGGGGTGGGGGGGGTGGAATCAACCATACTTTATGTATGTTCGTGCGTGCGTTTGTATGTGTGCGTGTATATATTTGCAAGCAAAATTGAAAGTTTTCGGGGGGGGGGGGGTGAACCCCCCCCCCCCCCCCCTGGCTACGCCACTGAAACTAGCCCAGCTAAATGGATTAACTTATGGCTCGCACCACAACCTTCCTTCGCTTCATCCATCCCTTGTCATCTTCTCCACGCGAAGATGACAGATTTTGGTGTCGTACGCGGGAAACCCGGCGCCAGCGAGCGTACAGAAATGCGGCCTTCGAAGGTGCGTCGATCACGTGCGTATTCTTACGCTCCGTTTTCCAATAACTGACGATCTCTCGATTGTGGGCTCGTCGGCAATCGGCCGTTTCTGACATGGCAATCTTATCTTTTATCGGGGTGCCTTGCCACTTCACGTCGCCGCGCTTCATTGTTGCCTGCGATATGAACGCACGGCCGTCGTTGTTGCCTGTACCAAGTGAATTGTTGCGCTGCTAAGCACGTCGATGATGGTCCCAATTCCCGGCATGGAGGAACGAGACAGTTAGGAGGGAGCATTGCGCAATGCGATAGAAAGCAAGAAAGAAAAGTAGTACGTCGGACACGCACATGGCAAGCTTCGCATGTCCCTATTTTCCCGATAGACGAGAGCTCCTGGATTTTTTTTATACAAATCTTTTGATTTACGTGCCGCTGCCATTACACGGGTCATTAGGCACTCCGTTAACGACTTCCCAACACGTACCGAGTTCGAAAAAGTGTTCCCTCCAACAATGATGTATGTTTTTCTATCGAAACGGGAATTTTTCGCGTCGTATTTTCGGTTGGAACTCGAACGAAAATGGAATCGAAGGGAAGAGGAAACGATCCGAGATTCCGTGCAAAGGTTGACTCTATACGATGGGTTTTAGAGATCGCGAAGCAAACACACTTATGCAGTGTCAGAGATGTGTGCTGTAACGCAGGGCCACTGATTACTTTCCCGCGTAACGGGTTCTTTTCAAACGTGCACTCCGAGCGTTTTCTCTTCGCAGTCCGCGCCTATCGATGATTATACAAACGTCTAAAGAACATCTAAAGAGAGAGGTTCTTTTTGACACGCACTAGGAACCCTTTACGCGCTTTTCATTTTTTCAGTCAGTCCTATCGGTCATAATACAAACGTCTAAAGAACGTATAGGAAACATCTAAAACGAGAGTTTCTTTAGACACGCACTCGCAGCTCATTACGAGCTCTTTTTGCAGTCCGTGCCTATCGGCGGTAGTGCAAACGTCTAAGAAAAGTCTAAAAATAAGGAAGCGTGTTCTTTTTAACACGCACTAGACGCTCGTTTTCATTTTGCAATCCGCGCCGATCGGTGATAGTATAAACATCTAATAAACGTCCCAGAAACGTCTAAAAACGTAGATGTGTTCATTTTGAACACTCACTCGCACGCGCTTTTTCTTTTTGCACTCACAGAGTTTGTCGGTATGGTAGTTATAAAAGTTTATAATACACGCAACAACAAAAACGAACTGAACAGAGAAAATGGCCTCGGAGCTCTTTTACCGACATCTGCGCAATTGCGCTACCTAATTCTGGACATTGTAGAATTCGAAATCTTGTACGCTTGGATTGGCCCGCAGGACTGCTACAGCTCTCTGACTGGCCCAAATTTTCGCCACTACAGAATTCGACAATATCACAGAGCACAACGATGTCTATTGTGGTCTAGTCTAGTAATATAATGACACCAATATAGTGCCTCATTTATTAAAATTCAGCCTCTAGGGCAGCTTCAGAAAGTGCGAGTTGAGTCACTTAACTTTAGTGGAGAATGCGGACTGCACGTGCACACAACTAGAAATCGAACCTGCGACCTAGCGCACCGCAACAGAAAGTCATAGACATCTGACAACAGTGCGCCAATTAAGTTATGCAACAGCAGGTTGGGAGATTGAGCACTTTGACATGAAACAATAGAGTGGTGACTATGAATGGCTCACTGCAAGAAAGCAGAGTCGGCAGGTAAGAGGAACAACAGTAGAACTCTATTCTTTCTGTTAGTTAATGAAAGTGCTGGACTTCAAGCTTGAGAAAAGATTACCCGGTTGAACGCATTACACATTGCGATGCTCAGCTCTCACATTACCATCATAAGCGTCACGATACACATTCTGGAAATGCAACTCAATTCGATTCGTCGGAAAGCCATCATATTTAACTATTCCGACAACAATGTTAAAGCTCTTCCAGCATTTCTTTTTACTGCTTTGAGATTTGCAACAAGCAGCGTGCACACAACAGGTGCAGATGACTCTAGGCAGACTGAGTGTTCAAAATTATGTAATGGTGCCACTGTTATCTAATGAGAGGGGCCACAGCAGCCCTCTGGCCCAATTAAAGCTCACAAAACAGTGAACTCTACAAGATGATGGAATTCACCGATCACCAGAACAGTGCCCCATATCGAACGACAAAGGCAGGTGTGTGAAAACAACCTAGGCTTTTCATGTTTTAATGAACAAATCAGGGATAAAGCATTAATGCAAATGCATCATTTAACTAAGAAGCCAAAACACAGTTTCGCAGCAGGGTTTGAGAAACAGCAATCAGAGGTGAAAGCATGATGCATCGATCATTCTTCGATTCATTTGGTGCAGTCAATGCAGTTCATCAACTGATCTGGTGCAGTCCCTACAGCTAACCATATTTAATTTATTTGTTTTTACATACTGCAGCGCCGTTGGGGCTACGGCAGGAGTGGCGATCATACATCACACATCATGTGCAGAGAAAAAGTCACAAAGGCCTCGTGGTAAAGAATTCCAGTGTTCAATTGTTGAGGGGGGAAAAACTGTATTCGAACATGCCAGTTCTAGTTCGAAATGTTGAAAGACTTAGTGTGAGAGCTATGGGATACGGGAAGAATCAACTTAACAAACTGTGCTGACATGTTGACAAAGGGGTAAGGTTAAGGCTAGAAAGGTTAGAGGAAGGGGAAAAACATACAGAGCTCATTTGCACACCATGTCTCGGTACGCTTACACAAGCTCCCTTCTCTTTTCGCAATGTGTTGCCAGCCTACTTGTTTGTCAGGCTCCAGACAGATGGGAAAGGGGAGAATGGGTGCATAGGGAAGAGGGTGAGGGTCAATGCCATTTCAGGGACGGCCAGCCCGATGAACCACAGTTGACGCAATGTTCAGAACGATCTCGCAAGTCTGGTCTGCAGTCTTCGCTGCTTGTAAATATACGAGGCGCACAAGATAACAGAGAAGAAAAATTTATTTAAGGGGAGATGCGAGTCGGAAAAAATGTTGCGTTAATCTGTAGCCTAGGGCAATGAAATTTTTGCTGTATATATAGGCTTTTATGCTGATTTCATATATGTAATTAGTTTTATAGTAAGTTGCACAGTTTTCGTTTTGTGCCAGGACAATGTGTCAAGTATAGTTCGTTTTGGACAAACTTTTTATGCCACTAAATTTTACGGTTCTGAGCCACTAATGGCTCATATTGCTCCACATTAACTCTAGAATGCAAGTAACTATCAAGAAAGTGTGTATAAAACATTTTGATGGTAAAAAAAATTGTAATGCGAGAATTCTTAGAATCCTAGCCCATACTTATGGCTTACTTGAGGTTCGTAATAATTATACAGGGGATATCAAGTTTTAAAGGACATACTTGCACACATCACATGTTAAGGAATATGTCGGCAAAATTTCATCCTGATCAGCTATCAGAAGTACCAAAAACGTGATGTACAAAGTTAAGAAGTTACCAAAAAATGGATCTTGAGAAAAACGCATTTTAAAGGTATAAGTGAAAGCTCATCTATGCAGAAAAGATATGTTATTTAAGATGATTTGTTCCATCATGAGAGCTTGGCAATCATGGTTATTTTGAGCATGTGGCTTTAGTGAATTCCTCATGCGAAATGCAATGGCAAGCAACCAGGTGACAATTTCCAGGGGACTCTAGAAAATCAGCACGTCTTAGTTTTTTAGTAGCCACCTTGTGCTCTTTAAAAGCGATTTTAACCTACTTCCGAGTTTAATTACAATCTTCAGTTTTTTTGTCGTGAAAGTAGAGAAACTAAACTTGTGAAAGCAAATGAAAACGAAAAATATGTAATTTTGGAAAATAAACTTGCGCTTTTCCACTCGCATCTCCCCTTAAACAGAACAGGAAGGCTCCCTGTGTTAAGCTGACCGACAAGACACGCATTTCAGCTTTCATTTCCCAAGCATTGAATAACAGAAAATCTAGAACGTAAACCTGAAAGTGCGCCACGTGTGGAATTTTTTATCGTCAGGGCAGTCAAACTTGAAAGGTTTATATTAGGCTCCATGGGTTGACTTTAAGCAATGCATTCAAGACGCGCTATTGAATCTGGCAACATGCCGTGGCTTCACAGCTTCTAAATAGGCAGCGAATAAATCACCAGAAAAGGAAATACAACATTAAAACTCCAAGCAAGGAGAACAGGTACGAAATTTCTAATATTCGGCTGAGCAGGTTGCCTCAACCGGAAGTGACAGCCCTCTGGACACTTCGCCCTTTTAATGAGCGATGTTCGTCCTAATGGAGGCCTCCCTTCACACAAATTGTCTCATTAGCAAAAGTCACAAATGATACAAAAGACTTGCAAAACAGCGGTTTTGCAAAAGCAAAACACTGAAAACAGGCCACACCCAACAGCCTGTGAGCATGACAGGAAAGCGCTAGGAAATAGAACACCGAGAGACTGTCTGCGGCTCGTAGAGCTTACGTTAAGTTCCTTCAAATTTTATTTGAATGCTGACAGTAGCAAGGCACACCTTGTGGAATTCTCTTTTAGCAGACAGCTGTACATATATAGCTATAAAGGTGTAACTCAACCTAACAAAGCGATTGGCAGGCTATAATTATTTCGCTGTGCTGGCTGTGAAGCAGTAAAGAGGAGACACCGCAAATGCTAATTCACACGGCCATTCTGTTTGTGCTAACAACATGCGTACCACTAAGACACGGTTTTCCTTCAAGCAAGAAACACGCACTACAAGGTTCCTGGAAAGTGATTTCAACAATTCACATCGGCTTAGCATTTGCCTTAAGCGTCGCTTTTGGAGCGGTGTCTATAAGCATGAGACTTTTTTTTACTACAGCCCTATAGACCTTTTCACTGAAGGCTCCCTGGGCGCCGCCATAGTGCTCTCTGGGCTGTTGTTAACATGCGTGACCCCCCCCAAAAATGCACGGCCGAGCCTGTGACGTAGGCTTTTGTACTCCCGTGCAACAGCCCAGAAAGGAGGGGATCCTCCTCTCCATTAAAAAGGTCTATAGGAATGCCCTTAGTTTGCTTTAATATTTTTTAATAATCTCATGGCCTTCAGTTCACTGACGTTGTGAATTCCTTTTAGAATCATTACGTTGCATCTCTCGACGTATGCGATCACTACATGTTTCATTTTATCTTGTTCGCAACAGTCTGGCGCCTCATTTAACACGGATAGTCATTTAGTTTTCCCGTGATAACATCTAACCAGAAGCATAAAAGATAATGAATAGAGCTACGCTAACCACACACATTGAATCATGAATCAACGCAGGTTACCGGCAGAACAAGCGGCATGTTTATAGGTCATGGATTTTTCAAGACGCAGTCCCCCTGTTGCAAACACATCTGTGCAACCATCGTTTAGTGCCATCGTTAACATCTTTCTGAACACAGCTGTGGTTTAGAGAGCCGATTTCTCTTAAATGAGAACTGTCACCTTTTCCCAGAATTGTCTCACGTTTAGTGGGCTCTCTGAGGTCGGCTGCCCGGACACTTGACAACAGGTTGCGGACGGCGTCGGCTCCGAAGAACGATCGTGTCACAGGTGTGACCTTTCTTTCAACCTCGCTAGATTGGTGTCCGGGCAGTGGGCTACAGATTACTTCCTTTCGCTAACACAATTCATGTCAGCTGTCACCCTACACCCTTAAGTTCCACAGGTTTTTCCCGCTCAAATTTGAGCTACAATGATCGATAAGTGCTTGCTGTTGGGTGAGTCGTTTCATACTGTGAATCGACCATAAAACAATGGTCACTTAGCACAAAATGACAAATAAAAAAGGAGGGAAAAGAAGCAATGTGAAACACTGCCCCTTTTCCTTTTTTTTTTCCTCCGCATATTGCCCCTCTTTCCTCCTTTTTCTTTGTCGTTCTTGTGCTAAGTGATCACAGCTTTATGATCAATACACAAATGATCGATAATTCAAACGATTAACTGCACACAAACCATAAAGGACAGCGGGGTTAATTGATCTATTCATCATGTAGGTGCTGGCCAAATACTGCACCAGGGTGGCCAATCTTTTCCTGGTGAGGGAATGCATTACCGGCTGTGGTCACCGGTGAGGCCGTACTACAGGCCTGTTTATGCCATTCGTTTGTCACGCGGATGTTTTTTTTTTTTTTTTTTTTGAATCCGGTGGGGAATTGTGCGGCACCGGGATTCGTGCCACAGACCTCTTGCATGTGTTGCTGATGCTTTACCTTGTTGCCACTACTACAGCGGAATCCAAAATGATCTCAATCTACATGATCTCAATAGAATGGCCCAAAATTATCTCAATCACAGATGTTACTTCATATTACCCACATGGACATGACAACTACAGCATGCCAGGTGATGACTTTCATGTTTGCCTCCAGTAATGAAGTCGTCTTTTTTTTTCCATTCCCAGCTAAAATAAAGTAAATGACAATGTCTGGCTGTTTTTCCCAGGAGTCTTACTTACGCAGGCCCTCCCTACCATTACTACAACAAAAACACTGCTTGTCCGTTAGCATAGAAAAAGGTGTTGTTCTCTACAACATCCAGTTGAATCTGTGCTTCAACCACATCAGAAAGAAAGCGCGATTTGACAAAAAATGACTCATCGAAAAACGAATATGGTATGCTACAGAACAAGTTGCTCGATATGAATAGCGGAGGTTACCTTTAGTTTGCCTCGAGCATGATCGATTACATTAACGACTACACTAGACAGTTTAGAGGCAAGCCGCACATTACCTGTATGTTGCACAGGAAAGGCCCACAAACAAGAGACCCAACAAAACTTTTTGCTGCACAAACAAAATGGATATATACAGGAGCACGTACTAAGGCATGGCACATGTGACCACGAAATACAGCCTTCGATCTTTACTATCTGCCCCCCACTAATAATTGTGGAGGCCGTAAGCGAGAATTGCCGGCACTCCCAATGCATTTCACTTGAGAACTTGCAAGTACCGCTAGAAAGAACTCAAAACAACTAAACCGTATCTGCATCCCCTCGTCAACAGGCTTTCAAGAGCATCAACATGATTACCTTTTACTTCATGTTAGGGGAGACAGGTTATGACTGAGCAATTATACTAACAATGACAAACTAGTACAAGCTTGTAGATCGTCACAGGAGGAGAAATATGATAATCTCCAGTGATACTGATATGCTGGTATTGTGTAATAGCGCACAATAGTGCCGGTAAATAGTAATCAATCACGTCTACGTGCTTCGTCTCTCCTTTACTGTCAACCTTTTTTTTTTTTCTTTTGTTTTTTTGAGCGCAGGTCAAACAAACAGGGTCCGCACGAAAATGCCAGGGTGATCGCTGCGCAACGTGAGACTCTGACGTCACTATGACGAAAGCACTAGAAAAACAGCTACCCAGAACGCCTACGCAGCCAGGTACACCGGTTATCTAGCATGGGCGTTACAACGTCACCGATGGACGGTCCACTATTGGCACTTAAAACATCGGGATTTTTCCGAATCCACGTACAACGTACTGCGCGTCGCACAAATCGCTAACGACGCAGGTTTATTACGCAGCGCTCGAAATGCTACGTCGGCGTGACATGCGCGCGCAACGAGCGACCAATGACTAGGCACGAACCAAAAACGTGTTCCTACGGCGCAGCTAACCTGGGGAGACTCACGAAGCGGTGAGAGGGGTGGCAAGCGAAAGCGGCGAAACGGGCACACTGCTCACGAATATGGGTCAAAACTCAGAAGCTCGCCTACGCCAAAGCGGCGTGACAGAAAAAACCAGAGAGAGGGACCAGAGAATAAAAAAAAGGGAAGCCTGCTGAACTACTAGCCATCCGGCACTGCTGCGGCGTGCGCCCGACAAGCAACCGTTGCTAGCTGGCACCTGCCGCTGGTTGATTGGCGCGACGGTAACAGCGAGAAAGCGGGCACGAGCCAAGTGAAAGAGACACAAAAGGCGATCTGCGCATGGCAGGCCCAGAAAGACGGGCCAGCAATAGGAAGCGCACCCGAGCAATCGATCCAGGAGGGGAGCGGTCAATGCCCTTCCGCGCCACACGCTATCCCTGGCGCACACCGGCCGGTTTCAAAAGCGCGTGTGACATCGCTTGACACGGGTCGTAAAGCGTGTCCCGACACAGCAGGCTCACTAGGGAGGACTCCGCAAACGTCCCACGGGGTGCGGCGAAAACTTCCCGAGAGTGGGTCGCGGAAAAAGCGCGAATGAATGGTACGAGGCTTAGGTACGAGCCCGATGCGACGCAGTTTTCGCAACCTTGCGCGCCGTGTCAGCGGCCCGAGACGGTACGCGGAGCGGCCGAATGCGTTGGCATCACTTTCTAACGAGATGTAACGGGTGTCGCACCGAGTTTTGAGTAGATAAACGGCGTTACAATACTCACTCGGTCAACTTCGCAGGAACGGCTTCGCCACCGACGCTCGGCACAAACAGTTGAGCGAGCGGAAGCCAGTTTCAAAGCCGCAGTTGCGCACATGCCGACGTCCTCGTTTTTTTGTTTTATTCTTTCTCCCCGTAGTGACCCCCACCGCTACAAGCACGTTCGGTGTGCAACGGTCACTCAATACAGTCCGCATCGGAAAGCAAAACTACAGCGAACTCGTTGCTTGTGCGTCGAAGTAGCGCGAAGTGCGCGCTAACACTCGCGGAGCAAGAAAAAACGAAGAAAAAAATCTTCCGCCGCAACACCGACACGGCGCACTCATGGGGGCAGCTGCCTTGCGAGCGTCGTTTCACAATAAAAACTGCCACTCCGCGGAAAACCATAAATGGAGACACAAATTTTCCGGCGATTTCTACGCGTCCGTTGAAGAGAAACACCGATAATCCTCGTCTAACACGCATTTCCCTGTCACTTAGGCCTGAGCTGTGTGCGCACCGATTGGGTTGACCTCGATTCCAATTTCGCTTCGGCGCACGATTTCGGGCGGTTGCCGACGCTCGAAAAATGTCACGTAGGGACTCACCTTGCTAGACGTTTCTTTCGGTGATAACCCCGTAGTGTTTAAACGGCTACGCGACACGTTTCGCACTCAACAGAGCGATGCCCTCGCCGACACTCGGCTTCACCACCTCACGACCTTGCGTTGCAGGGAAGAGACATTCGCAGGAGAGTTGAGCGCAATGCGCACGTCCGCTTTTTCGGAGTTATTTTTTCTCCCGAGACAGAAGAAAAAAAGAAAACGAAATAAAAACTGATACGTCAAAGTGCACGGCCTGCGGCAACTTTTAGACAGTCCTTTGCGAACTATACGCGAATGCGGCCGCATCGATTTTTGCAAAGTTCTTGGGAGACATCGCGAAAAACGCCAGTACGTGGGCGCCAGTTTTGAATGTTGTAACCACCCGAGTGACCCTTCGCCATCGATACTGCGCATATGCGAGTATCCTCATGCGTTAAATGAGTGCACAGATATATTAAAGACAGAGAAATAGACAACTTTTTCTGTAAAACTAAGAATTTGTGCAAACGTATCCACATTTAACACGAACCTTGTTTGATATGGCCCAAAGGAATCACGCGGCAAGGTTCACGGGATTGAGTTTTTGTTCCCAATTTTCTTCATACTGATTTGCGGTAGACGTCAATGCGATTACGCACACCCTCGAAAAACAAACTACGTTCGCAATCACGGAGACACACAACTGCATTTTTTCCTCACTTTTATTGCATCACTGACTTCTCGGCGTTTCAGTTTTGCTTTCCATCTTCCAGCAACGCTACAAAAAAAATAAAAACACCCCAGCAGCGGCAACGAGCTTCGAGAGAACAAATTCGGGAAACATTGCAGAGGGGGGAATGAAAAGCCAGCGACGCGCACAGCAATCACGATCGCCCAAGGCATGTCTCGAGCACTGCTCTACCGTAAGTAGAGAGCGCACAGGTACGTAAGAACCGCAAGCAACCAGCATGCCGGCTTTTATTTTTTCGGAGACATTTGTCCCCCCCCTCCCTATAGGGCGCTCAGAAATCCTGTCGTCGTGACGAACAACCACAAAAGTTTGATCAGATTACCGAGTTTCACTCTCGAAGGTCCGTCGAAAGGCACTTCGTCGCCTGTACCGCTCACTGCCCCCCACCCAGGTTGACTCCCTAAGGAGCTTATCACTCTGATCGCCAGGGGCCGACACTAGCCTGTCCCCCCTGGCGGCTGCAAGTGGTGAAAGCTGGGGTTTATGACAGAGAGACCGCTAGGAACCTCTAACACTCGCACAAACGTGATGTTTTCGCGCTTCTGCCACTCTTAGCCTACACCAGTAAGATGAGTAGGGTGATGGGAGGAAAAAAAAAATAAGTCTGCAAAACTCGCATAAAGGTTCAGCCACCATACCACTTCTCTTCCACGCAAAAATGTAAAATGCCTGCACCACGAAAAGCTCCACTACGAAATGCCACCATCATCGACCGAGCCCTACCACACAGACGTCCTTGCAGTGTCGTGCATGGCGGCAAAGCTGTCACTGTCCAATATAGTGAGCGAAACGGGAACCTAGCGAAAGCGGTCGACCGGCCATCTAATGAAAACCACAGACGTTTAAGTGTTACAAGTATTTCGTGCTTTTTACCACAATATATATATTTTAACACCTTTTTCTCACGTGGTGCAATGTAAAATGACTACTACCCCACCCTGTATACATATTCCTCGAAGTCTACGCTGCCTCGATACCGCGTCCACCCCATCCATCTTGAAAAAGAACGTCTCATACGGGTTTCCTTTAGAAGTCAAAATGCCCCCCTTGGGGGCTGCTTCTGGAGTCGTTCAGGGCGCTGAGAGCACAGCAGACACTTTCTATTTACACGTGCCTACCAAAGTGGCTGCGTCCACAAGCAAAGTGCACTTCCACGATCTGTGCAAGACACTATTGCACTTGCGTCTGGTCACCCTTGAAAATTAGGCCAAGCAAGAAAAAAAAATGACATCAAGGCTAGCAGACACCGCAGGTCTTTTTTTTTTTTCAGTGGCACACAGAGAACGTACCTGTAGTCGCAATGCAATCGCACAGATGCTTGAAACGCACATACGCGCGAAAAACGCGTGATCGATAGCGGGCGCACGTCTCAACAAGCATTCTATTCAAGAAAGCGGGCAACCTCCTCCCAAATATGCTCTCTGGCTGCGTCTACTTTGAGAAAAAAAGCTCCAGCACTTCAATGTCTTGCTTGCATAGCCAACGGAATCCAGCGCAGCGGCCGATTCGTCCAGCGGGATCTCGACGGGTGCGCTCTTTCCAATGACGGCTGCATGAATTGTCGCAGCACAACTGTTTGAGAAGAGTGGGCAACTTTCAACCGCGGCAATGACGACTTCTACGTAAGCGAGTGCCGAGAGTTGGGTGTTCTTCCTGAAACACGAGTTTGACAAACGTTCGTTTTTTGTATGTTTTCTGCCACTGATATGGGGAAGGCAAGAAATATGCTGAAATATGCTATTTTGCCACCAGCATGTCGACAACCACACATCACTCTTGATGCGAGATGTAAGGGAAGGTCGATAAAGAACAAATGACGCGAAAAACAAATGACTACATTACATGATAATCATTTCAAAAAACAAAACATTTCTCAAAATCTTGCTGTGAGCTGTGCCCCAGAGTCCTAGTAATGTGAAACGCGGAGTCATGTAGCACAAGTAAATGGAAAAGCGAAACAAGTTTTCAAATGCGTCGTAGTACCTAGCTTCAACAAAATGCAGAAAGGCGACAGCATTCGAATAGCGGCACAATTGGCGATAACCAACACAGCCTTGCAACGTACTGGAGCATGTCGCGCTTTGGCTCAGATTTGGCTCAAGACACTACGGCAACTAGCCAAGCCGATAGAGTAAACAATCATAAGACTGACAGGCTACAGAACAATCTGTATCCACACGCACACGCACAAAAGCTTCCAAACACAGGTTTAAAAAACAAGTTGGCGTTTCTCAAACACAGAATGCAGTGCATGTCCCCAGCATACCTGCCATTTCTCACGTTCAGGTGAGAGGCGCCACTAAATATGATTGTTATTCCTGCAACCTATGACACAGTACTTCCCAGGTCGGTGGAAGAAGGCGGGCAATTAGAGCACGTGCTTGTAAAAACATAACTCGAAGGTACGTAATTCGTTTAGTGCTAGCGGTGTTGTACTGAAACTAGAACGGCCCCTGCAGATCCCCGCAGAAGCGGCGAAACGGAGACGAACATTTTTTGTTGCATGCTTCCACGTGTTGCCAGTTCCCTCCAAGACCACACAAGCACAAGGATGCAACCACACAAAAAGTGACCACTGGAAGCATAGAGAGAATAAAGAAAAGAAGCAAGAAAACAAGCATACTTTTAAAGAGTAAGAGAAGACATTAACGAAACGATTATCTCTTGAATCGGGGATGGCTGGAAAGAAAAAAAATGACAAAAAAAAATTATGTGTCCTCTTCGTAAACAAGTCCAGAACGCGACACCATTTTTCCTTCACTCCGGCACATGGTGCAAGTCCTTTTCTTGTTTTTTTTTTTCCCAACTTACAGCCGGAGGTATAAGGATTAAAAAAAAAAAAATCTCTTTCCGTTGAAGCAGCAGCAAGACTTCCTAAATGTTTCACAGAGGTCCATTCTGCACTTGGGGTTGAGTTGGCGGTTGAGGAAGCGTCGCCGCCGTCGATGGCATCGTGGTTGTAGTCGGGGCAGAGGGGTCGGTGCCATCGGCCGCACTTGGCACCGGCTGTGCTGCCGTTGTGGTGGTGGTCGCCGTGACGACCTCGTCAGCACTTGTGCCACTACCGTTGGCCTTGCTCGAGTCTTCTAGCCTGCAAGCCGAAACGGGAAATTGTTGATGGCTTAGAGAGGAATACGAGTGCATAGCTGACAACCCTGTCACAAAAGCACAATGTTCTTCTGTGACGGGGTTGTGACGGGAAAGAGCCACTCTTTCAATCAGCAGTGTCATTCCCGATGGCAGACAGAGGCTTCGTAAAAGATGTGGAAAAAAAAAAAAGGATCATTTACTTTTTTTTTGCTTCAAAACAAGCGTGCTCTACATGCCATATGTAGAGTAGAAAAGCAAACTGTGTTACAATCGTGCCACAGTATCCCTGCATTCATCATGCCGTTACTGGCAGCACTAGTTTCAGTTTCGATCATAAGTCGACGCCCCAACTTCAGATTTCAAATTTTGATAAAAAGAGGCCTACCAACAATCCTGCGAACATGGTACACCAATTCTAAAAGCTCTATATAGTTCGATGTAGCGCTCTCGCAAGCCAGCGGCGACCGAAGTTGGCGACGCCAGGTTCGTCACATTACGATGCGAAAACTGAGCACTACACTCCCTTGTACGCGCCGCGCTACATTGCCTTGACGCATGCATGTTTAAGAACTCCCAGCGTCCCTCCATTATGAGGAGATGCAGATGCGGCGGAGTCTCGGTAGTGTCGCTGGCACGAAATGCAGCATGTCGCATCTCCCGCTGGCTGCCGCTGGTCGCGCCTCGCGTTGGAGGACAATAGAGTACCGTATTTACTCGCATAATAGGCGCACTTTTTTTCCAGAAAATCCGGCTCCAAGTTTGGGGTGCGCCTATTACGCGGGGTAAAATTTCCGAAAATTTTATTTCCGACTACAGCATAGACCGCTGATAACGTAAATCACCGAAGTCACGAATATCCGCACTACAGCCGAAACAACCTTCTTCTTAGGCACTAGCGCAAAAAGTGTTGAGCATGCAGTCTCGCGTGTCCGAGAATCGAGGCACGCGATGCAGTGTGCTCACAAGCATTCAAATTTCCAAATATTGACATCGAAAGACCCGCCTTGCCAACAAAATGATTGCGAAAAAAACGTACGAAAAGAAAGCGCCGTCGCGGAAATTCACCGATTACGTTTCATCACGACCAAAATGTTGTGCTCTAAACGGTACCGATTGTTCGATTTCACGGGCTCGCACCCCATATCGAAGACATCGAATCGCGGACCACCATTCGAGTGTTACAAGCGCCACCCATGCCCCCCTTTCCTTCAAGTAGAGCCACCGCAAAGAGTTACGTTGATTCCGTACGAAACCGCGACTTTGATCACCCGCGACCGCCACCGAAAAGCAACCAACGCTGATTAGGCCTAGCCTGAGGTTCGGCATGTTGTCGCGGGAAGTTTTTACAACACAACATGAAGACTGGGCGTCGAAAAGCACTGATTCAAGAGCAGCGCGCGAGATACGATGTTAAGGTTCGCGGCCGGGAAATCAGCGGCGACAAAAGTCCGCCGAGCTTGTGCAAGTCCGCGTAGTGGCAGCAAAGGCGAAAGCTCGCGTCGGAAAGCCGAAAAGCTTTTAAATTTGCGGACGAGGTAGCAAACGCGTGCACGATGCTTTTCCCAACAGGAAACTCAAAGCGCACTTGATAAGGACGCGATCGCACGTTCCACGCGGAGCGCGCGCGCGGCCGGCAAGCGACCGGAGCCAAGCCGGGGCAAAGGTTACCCCGACGCCCAGGCAACCGCCCTTCTTCCTCACTCGGCGATCCCGCGCAGCGCTGCCGCGGTCTTTGTTATTTTCTTTTTCCTCGCTTCAGTTAACGTAAAAGGGCCTCGAAGTGCAACCGTGCAAATACTGTACAGAACTACTGATCACGGCCAAGTTCGGGGTGCGCCTATTATGCGCGGAAATAAAAAAAATCTGATTTCTCGCGACCATATTGGGGGGTGCGCCTATTATGCGAGTGCGCCTATTATGCGAGTAAATACGGTACTTGCGTTTTGCTAGCATAGCGTCGCTGTGCTGAGCATGTGTGCACGTCAGCATCCCGTAGGATTATATAGAGCCCTTTAGCCCGAAACTGTTACATTTAAATCCGCGAGTGTTGCGTCAGTCAGCCAAAGCACTCAGTCTCAATGTGTCGAACTGCGCTGCTGTTTCGAAGTAACAAAAGATAACAGCAACAGCTTGCCTTTGCGTTATCTGCGTAGCACTGCAAGTCTTTGGTGGCTCCACGGAGGGCACGGGGCCGTTGGCACAGGTCGGCATGGCAACCGGCTTCAACGCGTCACCACTGTCCGTGCAGGCAGGCGTAGAGTCGGCAGGTCCATCTACGGGCTCTTGCACACTGCGGCAGTTTCAAGGTCAAAACCTGTCATGTCCGCTCATCAACGTGCACGGTGCCAACAGAAGCAATACAGTAGACTCTCCTTAAACGGAACCTGAGGGGACCAGGAAAATATTTTCCGTTTAACAGGAATTCCGTTTACTGAGAGATGACCAGGAGTGCAGAATACAAGAACAAAACCAATCTTGTCAGAGGCACTTGTTCCATTTAAGCGGCAGTTCCGTTTAACAGATTTCCATTTACTGAGAGTACGGTACTGTAATTCCGCTCGATCTTCGCTGATATTGTTCATGAGGGTAATTGCTGCATTTTAATTAAAGGCCAACAACACTGAAATTTGACTTGGGGCAGAACTGGCTCGGAATGAGTAGCATATGTTGGGTAAGTAATGATAACAACAGTGAAAAAGCTTGCAGTCACATACTTCGTTTATAATCAGTGCTTTAATTGTCAGCTAGCAGATGATGCGGCACCCCAGCGGTGTGACCAGGAAAATCGGACACAAACAGAAATGACGTATATAGCAGCTCAACACCGATCATGACAGGAACTTACTGCAGCTGCATTCCTTCCTTTTCTGCGTAACGCCCCTCCACAACAGGCTAATTCACAAGAGTTAGCTCTTTTGTAGTACGAAATGCGAAGCCGTAGGCCGCTGCAACACATTTTATGGCCGGGACCAGCTTTGATGCTTTTTCCGAAAAACATAAAGCTCCAAAAGCTGCGGTTTATTGGAGTGAGGTGAAAGGAATGGGAGCTATTGAAAAGCGTGGCGCTTTACGCGGCGCACTTCAAAGATGACAAGCATAAACATGGCAGGTGTCTCTTCGCCCAAATACTGTTGAAATTGAAAAGAATGTTAAATCCTGACGCAGTGCCTTCAATATTCAGCCACTGCAAAAGCAACAGCGGGAAGCCCAGACAAGCGTTTGGAGAAGCGCTGGTGAAGAGGTATTCGTAAGACAGCTTTTGGTATAGCATAAAATGCTTGTCCTGGCGCGTTTTGCAGGCTAAAATATAGCATAATGCTATTTGAAAGACATTTATTACAGCATAAACTAGTAAAACGATGCCACGCGAAGCGCTAGACTACCTGCGCCATCTACGCGCGAGTGATCAAAGCTCCAAAGCTGATCAACTCGCTTCTATAGTTGCGAGTAGTCAAAGCAGCAAAGTTTGACCGAAGTGTAGTTGTGCTCGGTTCAAAGGAGTTGAAGCATGTAAATGTCTTTTAAGAAAAATTGTTCTACGTTAGGTTTAATGTAAAAGTTTTAGGCACAGTCAGACAAGTGTTTCCAGGAATGCAGGGACACTTTCGGTAGACATGGGAGTGTGCCAAACCGAGCATCAGAATCTAAAGCAACGCCGTGTTACCGTCCGTAGTCTATCAACGAAGTGAGAATACCCGAAGCGTAAACCTGCAGCATAATTTGATGTGAACCAGCGAGTTCTCCAAGACAGCAGGACGAGACCAGACAATGGGTGTGAAGTTGGCATCCGTTGCTTAGAAAAACGCTTTGATGAATTTTCATGATGATGTATCCGTGTTTCCTTCAAGGTGAGTGTTTTCATATTTAGTCTTTTTGTTACCATCTAAAACCCTGGGATGCCGCCGCGAAGTGCATACTCTGGAGTGCAGAGTAGACCATTCGCCTGCATCGGTCCGGCTGCGGTCTACGACATTTACGGTCAGCTGTTATGGCATCGTTTTTTCTAGTTTCAGTATCAAAAATTTCGTTGTTGGCGAAATCTGGAAGGTAGCATTATCTACAGCTAGACTGCCTGTAAATTGGCTTTTGGAGGTGTGAGAAATTTCGTTGCAGTAGGCCTTTCATCGTGTAAATCTTACTTTCACAGTGCAGCGCTTGGGTGCTTGACTGCATTGAGCATTGTCCCTTGTCGTAGCAGGGTGAATGAGCAGGAAAGCAGAGCGTCTCACAAAACTACGAGATGGCGCTATTATTGAGATGACACTATAGTATTTTCAATCCATGCTGTCGCAGCCATGAAGGCCCTGCACTTCATGCCGCCGTTATAACTTTTGGACGTAACAGCCGGGAAAAAGAGCCCAGCGAACCTAACCTAACCTAACCTAACAGGGGGCTAATACAAGTGAACCTATGGGAAATTCCAAGGGACTGGCAATTTAGCGCCTAGTCTAACTTGACCCAACCGAACAGGGAGCTAATACATGTGACCCTACAGGATATTCCACGGCACTGGCATTTTACAGCCTAACCGAACCTAAACGAACCCAATCTAACCTAATGGGAAGCTAATACATGTGACCCAATGGGAAATTCCACGGGACTGGCATTTTACAACCTAACCTAACGTAAACCAATCCAACACAATCTAACTTGATGGGGAGCTAACACACACGACCGTACGAAATATTCCATGGCACTGGCATTTCAGAGCCTAACTTAACCTAACCGACCCTAACTTGTGTGCCAATACACGCGACCCTACAGGAAATTCCACGGGACTGGCATTTTAGAGCGCAAGAGCTGGGTGAATGTGACAAGTAGGAAAAGGATCGACCCGGTTCTACTGTAGTTTTCTAACGACTCCTCTACCCACCGGTTTTCTTGGACGCTCATGTCTGCCGAAGAGCTGACTTCTGCGGAGTTGAGCTCGACGCAGTTGATGGCTGAGCCGGACATGGAAGGTTTCGGCGCACTGCTGTCGGAGCACTCGACCTTGGGGAGGTCGTCGACTGTCGACTCCACGCTGGGCTTTTGCTCGGCTGCACTTGGCTCACATTGGCCACCAATCGCTGGTGCAATCGCTGGCGCTCTCGCTGGAGTGACTTCTGCGTAAAAAACATGCAAGGCCATCTGTCAGAAACAAGTGAATAAGCCTGCAGAAATAATCCACCACTTCAAATGCGTCAGCGAATATTACAGCTTTGAAGTTCACTTCAACATTAATTGAACCCTGTGCAGTCCGCCACCTTTTCTGACCTTTTCCAAGTAGAAGAAGGTTACTTCCTCTTTGACAGATGGTGCATAATAAAGTGAGAAGACGCCCATGAACCAACCACCAAAACTTGTCCAGCAGTGCCTGACCACGGACCGCTGCGGCCCTAGGGCGCCTGACAACGAACCGCGAAGGGTTAAAAATTTCAAACATTGTGCTTGAAACCCGCCTGAAAGGTGGTTTCACTGCAGCGAGAAGGGCTTTCCTCACCGGGGCATTTCGTCGAATCCGGCTCGTTTGCGGGCTGCGGCGATGGAGCTGCGGCACCCTCGAGTGTGGGTGGCGACGGCACCTGGTCCGACGTTTCCATGGCAACCGGCATGGCTGGAGTTGTCGTGTCTGCGGCGCTGCACAGTTGAGAAACGTCACACTTCAGTGGGCCCACACTTATAAATCAGGGTCCCCAACACATCTACTGCTGAAAACCGATTGCTCATGTAACGACAAATCTTAACTGTTGTTATGAGGTTATCATGCGCATGGTATCCCCAACTATCGCCCCTTAAGAACGCTGCAACATAAAGGATCACTCACGTTTGCGACTAGCATCGGTCAAGCAAGCATTTGTGGCTCGTGATCAAAAAGCAACTCTACGTGACTAATGCTCACACCTGCATGTGTACTACAGTCAAACTCCTCTACAACGAACTCCGCTATAACGAAATTCCCGCTTCAACGAAGGTTTTTCGATTCCCCGCCCGCATCCCATAGGCCCCAATGTATTAAAACTCCCTCCACAACGAACCACTTTTTCATTGTTCTCCCGGTTCAACGAAATTTTCCCGGGACACAAGTCACTCGATCTGCCACGGACTGAACCACTCTAAGTAATTTTAATAAGTTCTAACAATGTAAATTATATAGTAGCAACATTTTTCATCGTAAAAAACGGCGCGCAAAAAAGGTACACACGACAGCGGTTGTCCAGTGCATTTGTCCACTTTGTTTTTTTCCCGAGTTGTTTCTAACGGAGAATTCTTACCAGCTGACTCGCATTCAGATTCTATACATTAAACATTCTCCTCGTTTTCTGACAGCTAAAACGGTCGCAAACGCGCCAAAGTCGCATGTAATCCGCCGAATGCTGCAAAGCCGTGGGTATCAACCATAGCCATGGGGGGACGCCATCGTTGATGCTTGATGACGATGCCAACGATGCTGCGCAACATTCTCTGACAGCCAGCGAGCTTGGCCGACCGAAGCCTAGCCGAATCCCTAGGTTGGATATTGGCTGCGGCTCGATCAATCTTTGCGTGTGCCTTTTTTTTACACGTGTTTAGTGGGCGAGCACCAAGCCGATCAAGCGAACCCAGCAGCGTTAGTCCTCGCCCAGTTAGCTCGCTAGTCCTGCACGCTTCGTCAGCTACGACCTGTGCTTTTTTTCTCGGTCTCGTCTACGGTTGCCAGGGCCTATGGCGGCGCCACAGAGCAAGAAACGGAAGTTTCTTTCGCTCGAGGTAAAAGCGGAAATCATCGCCGCGGCAGCAGCCGGGAGAAAAAAGGGACTCATTGCGGAAGAGTACGGTATCTCGCCAAGCTCGCTGTCGACGATACTGAAGTCCGAAGCGAGTATTTCAAAGGCGCTAGCGTCGGGCACATCTGCTCAACGCAAGAAGACGACCCAGCCAGCCCACGAAGAGCTTGACAAGGCAGTGTATACCTGGTTTTGTGAAACTAGGGCTAAGAACATACCAATCAGCGGCAGTATGATTCAGCAGAAGGCACTGAACTACGCCTGCATTTTAGGCATCAGCGAGAACTTCAAGGCAAGTGCCGGGTGGCTAAACCGATTCAAAGAGCGCCACGAAATCGTCGGAAAAGTGCTGTGCGGGGAGTCCGCTTCTGCAGACTCTGACGGCGCGTCATCGTGGATTGCGACGAACGCTGCCAGCATCGTAGAAAAGTACTCTGCCTCAGACATTTACAATGCGGACGAGACCGGGCTTTTTTATGAAATGCTGCCAGCAAAGACGCTCGATTTAAAAGGAAAACAGTGCCACGGAGGTAAGCAGAGCAAAAAGCGAGTCACCGTGTTACTCTGCGCAAATATGGACGGGTCCGACAAGCGGCCCCTTCTCGTCGTCGGCAAGAGCGCGAAGCCGCGGTGCTTCAAGGGCACGAAAAACCTGCCAGTGAAATACGTCGCGAACAGCCGTTCGTGGATGACGCGGGTCATTTTCACTGACTGGCTTGTCTCTTTCGACAAAGAGATGAAAAGGCAAGACCGCAGTGTTTGCTTGCTGCTGGACAATTGTTCAGCGCATCGTCTGGACGGCAACGTCAAGCTGACAAACGTTGAGCTGAAGTTTTTCCCGCCGAACTGCACTTCGCTGATCCAGCCTTTAGATCAAGGCGTGATCAACAGCGTGAAGCACGCATACCGGTCAAGGCTCATTCAGCGAATCCTCCTGAACACCGAGCATGGCCGCGACACCAAAGTTGACTTGTACATGGCTGTACAAATGTTGGCCGCCGCATGGATGTCGACGCGGGGTGAAGTTGTGAAGAACTGTTTCGCGCACGCGGGGTTTCGACCCGAAGAGATGTGCAGTTCAAGTGACAATGCACAAGCTGCCGACGACGTTGGACCGGGGCAAGACGCGACAACGGCCGCAGCATGGGCAGCTCTCGAGGAAGCCGGCATTGTTCCTGCGAATGTAGCATTGAGCGACTACGTAAATGCCGACGCGGACGTGATCGTCTACGAGGAGCTGAGTGATGCCGAGATCCTCAAGAGTGCTCGCGCCGCCTCCGCCGCCGATTCATCCGACGACGAAGAAGTCGGGCATGGTGTTCCGACGGTCCCGACGCCAGTGACAGCATCGCAGGTCATGGACTCCTTGGACGTTTTACGTAGTTTTCTTGGCGCCCATGACGACGATGTCGCCATGCAGCTCCTCGCAGACTGTGAGCAGCGCATTCTCCCGTTGCTCGTGCGAAAGCGCAAGCAGTCAAAGATAAGCGATTTTTTCATGTTTTGGAAATAAAATGCTCCCAGAGTGTCGTGCATATCCTGTTTTCTTTATTTACTGCTTTTTCCGCGACAACGAAATTCTCGCTACAACGAAATTTTTCGCGATCCCCGTGAATTTCGTTGTAGCGGAGTTTGACTGTATACCCATCACCACTCAGAATCCTCACATGCTTGCATTGCCAGTGCCACGTGAAATAAGCTGACATCCTGTTCCAGCATATGGTTGGTTCAGAGGTATGAGACTGCACTCGCGAGACAGAAAAATCGAACAGTGAGTGATTGAGCCAAACCAGCCGACTTGCGACTAAGTGTGACCGGCGCTATCCACAGGTGTGAGCCAGTAAACAACTTCGCGGTCCAAAACTTCTAATGGAGAAATAACAGCACACTTGTGTACAATGTGAAGATGCTGCCGCAAGAACTTTCCGAATATGTGCTGCAGTAAGGAAGTTACAGGGTTTAGAACGACCCACTTTGGCTGGTTTCGGTTTCTCGCTTGTCCTTCCCACCCCTTTCTTGGAGCGGAAAGGGGTGGGTGTAGTCTTTGTCGAGACTACGCCCACTTCGCCAATGTAACATGACGTCAGCAATACGTCATCGGCATGAAGCCAACGACCAAGCAAGGCTTCCCCACGTGGGCACGTGTCATAGCGGCGTGGGGAGGAAGCACAGTGCGAGGAGTACGTGGCACTGGCAAAGTATGCACTCTTCCCTTAACGGTAAAGTAGCGAGACGCCTCTTCATCTCAGAGGCTTTTGTTCTGGCAATATCACTTGTTCCACTAGTCTCGGGCTCTACAAAACGGCAAAGGGCAACACAGAAAAATTAAAATCCAGACTGCATGGCCAAAACTACATCACCATTAGGCCAAGGCACTGTTTCGTAGTGCAAAGGACCAATCCACAAGCTGAGAGGTGTGTAATGTTGCTCATGGGCAAGATTTTGTCACTGCGTGTACGAGGAGAATTGGAAAGGTGTAGGAAAGATGCACGGGATTGTTTTTCGAAATGGAGGGTCTACGTGGCGTGCGGCACTGTAATATTCGCAAAATATGATCGCCGCGGTGTATGAATTAGCGAGCATGCATGGGAATTGTAAAAAATAGTCTGAGCCTGTTTACTGGCCCTTTAAGCGACTTGTTTCTTTTTCGTGTAAATATGTGAGGCAGTCAAACTGTCGCATCCTTGGTATAAAAATCACGATTTCTCCTCAACCCAATGCCAGTACCCATCTGCATCCCTTCCAGTGTATCCCAAATCTACAAAGGAAACGTTTAAATCTGCGATGCCAAAAGCATGTTTCTACCGTTGCATTTCTCCCCATCTTCGCTTACACTACAGAAAGCTCATAAAACATGAAGACTGAGACCATACACAATAAAGTCAAGGAGACAACAGGCACTTACGCCTCGAAGTTGGCGGCGCCAAAGTTGGCAAAGTTGTCGAACGTGGCCCACCCAGAATCGACGTTCGATGTCGCAGCATTCTCCCACGGACTCGTAGTGTCCATTGCAACTGTGGCGTCAACTGCAGTTAGCAGCAAGTATTCTCAGCTCATTCTTGGAACAATCACAATGCAAAGGTACTTGCTAAATTAGACATTTATGCTTGCGCAGAGGGCGCTCCGGATGTCAAAAGAGTAAAGAATAGCACAGCACGCATTCAATCGTGCAAAAAACCTGCTTTGAGAACACATCTCTGCCTGCACTGTAAGCGCGACAGCTAACACCTCGTGCATCTGCTCAAACAGCACACTGACATTGTCAGCGGATCTCTTCACTCAGAATACTGAAGTCATTACACGGTAGTAACGACGACATACTATGCTCGTCGCGCGCTAGGCGTGTAGTTTTATCCTCGACTTTATGTGTGCACGAACAACCAAGCCATTAAAGGGGCCCTGCGACACTTTTGCAAGTAATCTTTGAGTGGCTTCATTAAATGAGCTTATTGCTTCCCTAACTGACTGCTGCAAAAATTTTTAGAATCAGTCAAGTACGAGCGGCTTTACAGGAATTCGTCGCATAGTCCAAGGTTCGACGAAAACTTGTGAGGTGAGAGGGGTTCATTCAAGATATAAAACAGGCACTTGCCTTATCCAAAAGGCGCGTGCCTGTTTCGGACAAGGCGAGTGCCTGTTTTATTTCTTCAAGGGATTCGTCGCACGCTTCAAAAGCTCTCTTTTCGTACCAGCGAGCGCGGTGAAAGCTTCACAGGGAGGGGGGATGACAAGGGGGGTAAGAAGACGCGTCCATTCGTCAGCGCGCTTCACGACCTTAAGCACTTTATTATTATTTCTTTTTCTTAGAACAGGCAGCTTACTTTCAGTGTGACTGTGAGCATGCGCACAAACACATGGCCGCATTTCATGGCAGCCATGGTATCTATGCAGCTCAAGATGCTCAATTCAGACAATGGCCATTCTGTGGACTTTGGGTCTATGGTGCGAACATTTGGGTTTATGACATCATTTGTAGAGAGAAGAGGGAACGATTTCAAGCCGACTAAGAATTAACTGTAAATTTCAGGACGCATACTGCGCTACAATGTTTGGCTCACGTGTTCTCAGGAGCCTCGACTACCAATCAGCAGCGTTTTCTGACCATGCTGAAAAAATGTTGCAGGGCCCCTTTAATACACACCAGCACACACCGAAGAGCCCCAAATTATCGACGATTCAAACCCTTCAACTTACAAATCATGACACTGTCAAAAAACTACTTAAAAATAAAAATCTTGTTTCAAGATGCAGCAGGCTTCGCAGGAAAAAAAAGTCTGAATGTCATGACAATCCACTGTGCACTAACGAGCCATCTAAATTAGAGCAATCCAACCTCAATTTAGAGCACGGTCATTAAGTGCTTACACATTAAATTTGAATCCTCAGCTCAAATTACATATGCAAGCCAATTAGTTGCTGCAGCATTTACAAGAAAGGAAATTTAACTCCTGCGCCATTACTTTTGGAAAATGGCAAACCAAATGACTTGTCAGACATGACAATTTAGGTAGAGCAGCCATGTACTGCAATACACGGCAAAATAACATAAGATGCAGGCACACTGAGTTCACAGAGTGTTCAGTTACACCGCGATACAATGTATTTTTCGTTTCCCTGGGCCATATTGGACGTAACTGGTAAAAATAAGTTCTGCACAAAAATGTGTACGTTGTGACAGAAAGAGACAAGGAGAGCCCACAAAAACGTTAAGATGACCTTTCACGCTTCCGAAAAACAGCTCCAACACCCAGCACAAGTTTGCAGATATACACTTAAACCTCGTTACAACGAACCCGGATATAACGAAATATTGGTTATAACAAAGTAAATGAAGAATACTCTTGCAATAGATATAAGGTTATGAATATACTTTTATAATGAATTTTCGGATATAACGAACTTATTTTCGTGTAAGATGCAATTTCGTTATAATGAGGTTTGAGTGTAGCAACAATGGTTCAGATGACGTCTTCATACCGTAAAATGCCGAGCAAGCGCCCCCCACCCAAGCAAGCGCCCCCCTTTCTTTTTCGGGAGCTCTGAAATAAGCGCTAAATAAGCACCAATGACCGGCCCGGGACCGAGCAAGCGCCCCCCACCCAAATCTGGTCGGATTATCCTTCACCATATGGGGGGCGCTTACTCGGCATTTTACGGTATACAGTCCTGACACAACCTTAGTTGTCACTGAAAAATGATTGTGAGCGTTTCCAAGTTTAAGCGAAGGACTTTTACTGATTGCTCACAAGAGCGCATTCCTTTTACCGAGTGTTTAAAAAAGCGCATTCCTCAGAAAAGACATCAATGAAATAACAGAGCCCTCAAGACTACTTCACAGGCTCGACTTTGCACACTCACTTTCAGCCGCCTGGTCGACGTCCATCTTGACCTCCTCGCTTGACGTGGCGACGGCTGAGGGCCGCGGGCCATTCTCGTCGTCCGAGTCACTGCTGTACGGCTCCTCGCTGTCATCAGTCAACCTCCTGAGCAACAGCAAGCGTTGCGCCCTACCCACAATTACTCTCGATTCACAGATGTTACTCTAAAGAACGTGACGCGACGTTAAACAGACATTACGTGCAAACATGTGCAGCTATAGAAGAAAGGACAGTCAAAACGATGCACGCGTGTTGAAGTTTCCTAGACAAATTACTGTAAGACACATCAACATTTCCTAAAAGTTTACGAGGGGACACCAGTATCTAGTTCCCGAAATTTACATAGTGTCTATAGAAGCTTCTAAGTTCAGCTAGCATGGGAATGACGAGCAGACATAAATTTGCCTGGACTGTATCCTTCCGGATCTAAACAGCCTCGCGACTATGCTGACTGTTCAACAGTTCTAACTAACTCAACATTCAACAGGTCTATGCTAACTGTGCAACAGTTCAGAGCAGCAGCAAGCGTTGCGCCCTACCCATAATTACTCTTGACCTGCTGATGTTACTGTAAAGAACATGACGCGACGCTAAATTGGTTTACATACATAATACATTAAGTTACAAATGCTATTCTAAAACGACTTCCCCCCCATGGTAAGCAGATTTAAGGTGCAAACAAAGTAAAACAAAAGAAGCAGCGTGTCTTACATGAATGAATGAAGCGGATGCTTCCATCTAGTGATTAAGAGAAATATGATCAGGCTTTTTAGTTGGCCTCATTATAAGCATTACGAGTGTACCAAGTCTCTCCGATACTAAAGATAAACAATCGATTAGTAATACCTAGTGTTAATTCAAAGCTGTATTAGTTAATATGTGGCCAGCAGTTGTTTAACAGAAAAAGATGAAAGCCATATTCCTGTCGAAAAAAAAAATAAATAAGTCGCACCGAATCTACTGCACTGGCATGCGACGTCAGATTTCAATTTTCTCATACAGTAATCAACGAGGTTCTGCTGTATAGCATCTCGCGTTGCCTAGCACAGAATAGGTATGCTCACCCCTGTTCAATAGCTTGAAGACGTGAACACTCACGAGGAAACCATTAAAAGACACTAGTTTTCTGCATTGTGAAGACTGGTACAAGAACAAGCACACAACAACCCAGTACTTTGCTTTCGTGCTCTGGCTATTCCAAACATACTCTTACTTTAAGTGTCGGTTTACTAGCAAGAAGAAACAGAACAATCATGCAGATGAAGTCAAGCAAGAGTTAATACTTACTTCAACACAAGCCTACAAACATGAAACATGAAACACCGTCAGATAATCATAATAATTAATAAACCTTGCACAAGAACTGTTTCAACCGAAGTTTACCATCTCTGCCTGGGTGTATATGCAGTGAAGCTGTAGCTGAGAGCTGTCAAGCGTTAGACGTACACTCAAACCTCGATATAACGAACATGGATATAATGAATTATCGGTTATAACGAAGTAACTGAAGAATAGTCCTGTCATAGACACTGTGCTCCAAATATATGTTTATAACGAATTTTAGGATATAACGAAGTATTTTCGTGGCAGGTGCGCCTTTGTTATAATGAGGTTTGAGTGTATAACTAGTGGTAGTAATTGGCGCATATTGTTGGATGCACCTATGGATAACTGATATCGACGTTGCTTCCTCGGATTATGTGTGTGGCAAGAAAAAGTCCATACTGTAATCTAACGAGCCTCACCACTGCAGAAAACTTTGCAAGCTTACGTTTGAAGTGGCAGATGTGCAGCATTCACACGTCATGTTACCAAGACACCTGTATGACTGAAGTGCGAGGATAACGGCACGAAAGACCACATGACATCTATCGTGACATGGACATTGCATAGCATCGCTGCATGGACATGGATCTAGACCTTATGCCGGATGCGCACCTACACCTGGCACTAGACGCGCACCCACACCTGGCAAATGTCGAGTCAGAAATACATTTTAATACATTTTAAGTAGTGGTCATTAAATAAATGAGCAAAGAATGAAACCGGGTCTGATTTGCAAGAGTAATCAAGTGTGAACAGGGAGCAATTTCCTTAAAAAATCCTTCAGTGGCACCGGAACGATGACAGTACCTGCGTCCTCGCGTGTCTGGCGAAACGACCACCTCCTTGTCGTCCCAGATGTCGTCGTCGCTATCTGCATCGTCCAAAGTTTGAACCTTTTCTCGGCAGATGCGCTCAAAGAGCTCAGCTTGGCTTTGCTATGAGAGAGATAGAGAGATGAAAAAAAATTCTATAGATCCAGTACAGGAGTACAGGTAAGCAAATCAGTGAAGCCTGCCCACCCATTTCGGCTGTAATCTGTATCAATATGCCGTTCAATTCAACCCTTCGAGGCAATTTGTACAGATTCAGGTACACAACTTATTTTTGCTAGTTCCATCCCACCCATTTCGGCTGTAATCTGTATCAATATGCCGTTCAATTCAACCCTTCGAGGCAATTTGTACAGATTCAGGTACACAACTTATTTTTGCTAGTTCCATCGCCTAGTGGCTTAAAAAATAGCAGAATACATTGAGGTTTCGACAAGTTGAACCTCGTGCATAATAAATATGCTTTCATTTAACCCTTTGATGGTTTTCGCCGTACATGTACGGCAGCACCGAACAGTGCCCAAATGGTTTTCACCGTACATGTACGGCACGGCCTTTATCTTTAAAACGCGCGCTTGTTTCGATCATTTCTCTCTCTTGGCGTGTGCTGCCACACTTCAGAAACACGTGGAATTTTTTTCATGCGCCGATGTTTCTCCGATGTTTTTTTGTTTTGCTTCGCAAAGCAGCGCTCCGGCAACCGCTTGCGCACCAGAGTGCGTTCGCGGTCCGGCTGGTTTAAAACGCGCGCCTTTTTCTATCATTTTTCTTGCTTGGAATATGCTGCGATGCTTCGGAAAACTGTGAAATTTGTTTTATGCGCCGGTGTCTCTCCGTTGTTGCTTTTTTTATGCTTCACAAAACGGCACCGGCTATCGCTTGCGCATCTGAGCGCGCCCGCGGTGCGGCTGGTTTAAAACGCGCGCCTTTTTCGATCACTTCTCTTGCTTGACATGTGCTGCCACACTTCAGAACACGTGGAATTTTTTTTCACGCGCCGATGTCTCTCTGTTGCTTTTTTGCTTTCCAAGGCGGCGCGGCGGCTTTCGCTTGCAAACCCGAAGGCGCGCATGTGGTGCGGCTGGTTTCGGTTTCGTCCTTCGTTGGTTATCGCTTCTCGCGCTCGCAAAGCTGATGGCTGTTTGGTTTCTAATCTCTCAAGGGGTGAGCGCTTGTGACACTCTCATTTATGGCTCCTTGGGGGCGCGATTACATCTGTTTCGGGAGGCGTTAAATTACACAAACGACGCCGCCGTGGTTGAGTTTCCTGTTTAGGGAACTCGGAAAAGCTAACTCCATCTCGTTGGCGATAAGACGAAGGATTATTATAGCTTTTTCACTCGTTTTGTTTTCCTGACGGGCGTACAACCGCACAGTTTTCTTCCGTGCGCTCAGTCACGCTGTTCGCCTAGGCTGGAAGTGCGCGCCGGTTGCTCTGGTGCCAGGGAGTCGAGCGGCGATTCTTCCGATGTGGACTATTCCCCAAGTGCCGAATCTGATTCATTGGATGTCATTTCATCAGGCGAGGATTTATTTACGAGTTCAGGCTCGGACGATGATGAAGGAGCGACATCTTGAAAGCGTGCGCGGTGAGACGGTCCGGATCGGATCAAAGGAGACTTTTCCCCTAGTGTTTAGTGTTACAGGAAAAACATTTTTTACCGGAAAAGTACTCTGGTGCGCTTATTTTAGTATGTCTGTGAGCTATGTTTATTACAATGCATAATTTTTATTTATAAGAAATCGTAAAAGTGTTTTTGTTTAGGATTTTGCTTGATGTTATAATGAGTAAACCATGTGTATGTAACCAACACAAAATGATTTTTTTGTCACTTTACGGTCACGAAAAAAAATTTTGGACAATTTTTTTCTTAAATAGAATGGTCTGAAGAAATTATTCAGCAATAAAAAAAATTACACATTTTTGGCACGCATTTCGTGAAAAAATTCGACCCTGAAAGGGTTAATTTCATTTTGCAGTGTACTGTTGCATATGATCAGTTTGCTGAAGGCACATGTCGAACGAGTCACTCGAGGTGTCCCTTTCCGCGAGCCACGTGACAAGTTGAGTGTTTTCTTGCACGTGAAAAGTTGAGTGTTTTCTTGCTTGGGATGAATACGACTGAAAATGAAATTGCACAATATTTCTAGCCAGAGATTTGATTATATTTATGCAAAGACAGAACATGAATAACTTAGAATAAATATGTTTAATTACAACTAAATTAAGGTTAATTACTATAAAAACCCAAGTTAACTTATTACAATATTTTGTTCAAAAAAAAAAAAATCGAGGGCCTTGAAGTACCTAATGTAACATCTCACACATCTACAGACAGTTTTTCATAGGTTGCCCCTGAGAAGGTTAGCACTGTCCAAACTGCTATCACTTTGCATCGTCATGCTAAAGTCACTACAATTTGCTAGATCATAAATTTTTTATAAAAATAACTTTTTTTTCCTTTTGTATCAATAACAGGGATGCTCAACTTGAAAGCTGACAAGAAGCAACCTGTTCACTAATGAAGCCTGCCAATAACAAGCCTTAATAGTATTATCTGGACTGTTCCTCGGTGGCAGCACTCAATGCAGCAGCAGTTTAGATTGAAAACCTCTTGTGCTGACGTTTTTTCAGCTGGTGTTCAATATGAAGGTCGAAATACCAGCAGTCATTTCAACAATGAAACCGCATATTATGAACCGCAACGTCAATAAGCCAAGCGACATGGTTGCAGTTGCATGGAAACTGGTTGTGAATCTCCCCCGACTTCTTGTTAAAGTCAGTATTACTCTGTAAAGCCTACGCAATCGTCAGTGCATATAACATGACTTATGCTTTCAAGTACAGCTTTTCCTAGACACAACCACGATGACACAAGTGACTACATATTAACGAATATACGCTTTTAATAAATGCTGGGTCTGATGACGGTACTGTCATGTGTGTGTTTCATTATAACTGTAATGCAGTCAAGTTCTTTCTACGCAGTGGTCATAGAAACCAATGGCAATGTGTTATACTTACCATGTTAACTTCAGGTGGGAGCTGAAAGTTTGCCCTTGCCAATTGGTCGAGCTGGCCGCTGCAAGCGAGACAAATAGAGCAAACGTAAAGCCTGTGATGCTGCCACGGAAACATCTTTTATCACGCCCCCCCTCATTATGGCGCCTTTTAGGCTTAAAATTTTACGAATCAAGGCGTCTAACCTCCAAAGTCAGTTAACATGTTCAAGGCATACACTATATGCCGTCGTGCACAGCAGCACTTCTTTCAGAGTCTTGACAATCTGTCGCCCTTTAGGTTTTGAGACATGGCACCAACATTTGGAAATGTGCCACTTTCACCATTCCAGGGAAATACCGGAAGGAGACCGCAAATACTGAGGCAATGGCAAATTTGGCTTTCTTGTTGCCTGAAGTTTCTTTATATCACTTCTAGTTGAAATATTTTACTACACATGATCACCTTGCTGAAGGCAGTACCATGTTTAACGAGACATCGGACTTGGGGCATTTCGGTATGAACTTCAAGATATTTTTATGCCTTTTAAGCTCGCTGCCAGCACATAATTACCGCAAGTACTGTATATACTCGCGTAATGAACGCACTTCTTTTCCCGAAAAATTGAAGCAAAGTTGGGGGGGTGCGTTTATTATGCGGGGTAAATTTTACGAAAACTTTTTCGGGATGAGCAAAAAATGCGGTAATGCAAAATAAAATAAAAAAAAAAAAAGTTAGGTAGCTTAACCTTTCGTAATCAACGTACGCGTACACCGTTTGGAAACAGCTTCTTTATTGCACTTCACCAGCGCTACAAAAAATAGAGGAGGCGCTGCCTTCACTCATCTTCGGTGGTTGATGGCACTATCATCTGCAAGCTGTCCCCCCCGCACGCCATAAAAGCGTTTCGCGGCTTTCTTTTTTCACGATCTTTTGTTTAATTGCGACAGTGATATCTGCTGTGATCTTGAGGGGCGGCCGGAAGCGTACGCTACGACACACCGACGCACTTTGCAAGCTCCGTGACTCCGTGGCAAACTCGCACGACGACGACGTTGACATTGCAGCAAGCTACCACCATTGCAGCAAGCTACTACCTGAGCATCAAAACAAACCGTCGATTACAAGATTAACGACAAAATACGGCCGCTGTCTCGCTCTCCGCGTGAGATACGACTGTAAAAAGGTAGCCTATGTCTTGCGTTCCCTGAAGTACGCGCGGATAACAAGCATGAAGAGCAAATTGCAACCGAAGCGAGGATTGGGGGGTGCCACCGTGTTACGGGAATCGTCACGCTCTTATCTGGGCGACAAGCGAATTTTTCTGGTTTTCCAGAAAACTGCAACATGCCTGCGACGGCGACGGATGGCCCTTCGCGACAGAAAATCCTATCGCCTTGCTCGCAAATCGCGTGCATGTGGTTGGGCCTCAAAGTTTCGTATTTGCAGGAAGCGACCGTTGGTTGGCGCGGGCATTTTTGTGACCTTCGTTCGCTGTGTGCTTGTGAGCCGCGATGTCTCTACACTCGCACCGCTCGAGAATCCCGCTGTGGCGCACGGAAAATTCAAAAAGACAGGGGACGTGCCGCGCACAGATAGAAAGAAAAACAAAGAACTGCACGCGGCAGCGGGCGAAGGGGGCGGGGCAAACCGAGGGGGGGTCGGCGTAATAAAAAGCGGAAAAGATCAATGGGCAAGGAGGCGCCACTTGTGGGTTCGCGGGACTGCAGCGGATGAATGTAGGGGCTGCGTTCATTACGCGGGAGAAAAAAAAAATCCGAATTTTGACGACTGAAGTTGGGGGGTGCGTTTATTATGCGAGTGCGTTCATTACGCGAGTAAATACGGTAATTTTAGTGGTCGTTGAGTCTGGTTTATGAAGAAATATAGCATGCCTGACTACAATAGTTTGATATTTATGCGATACTTAAAATTAATAGCTTTAAATTCAGTCACCAGAACTTTGCCAACAAATTATGTAAATTTCAAGCATTTATAGAGAGTCGATCATAATTTGTGTCGCAAACGGTTAATAGGGTGGTTCGTCATGGTTTCATTTCCATGGCTACGCCATTACAGTCGCCGACCGATTTTTCGGACCTGGCGGGGACCGCGAGATAGTCCGAAAAAATGGTTAAGACATGAAAATGAAGTTTATTTGGATCAGAGAAGTCTAAAAAATTCCCAATAATGTCATGCTTCATGCTGTGGTTGGAGACGAGCAGATTTGGTTGTATTTGGGCTACGGTAACATCGTCAGCGCGTGGGCAATCGCTGCCGCCGACCGTTGCGGGCGGCACAGTTGGTGGCTCCATGGCACCAAGGAAACAAACCTTGATGCCGGTCGCAAAAAGATGCATGCAACGTCTCGCCTGTTCAGTGGGATTTAACGACGCGGTCTGGGGTTCTTTTACCTGCACCGACACCGCACAGTATACGCGATCCTCCAGCATTCCGCCTCCATCGGAACGCTACCGCCGTGGCCGCGATCGAACCCGCGTGTTTCAGGTTAGTAGCTGAGCACCATAACCACTGCGTGCTACTGAGCAACTGCAACAGTAGGAAGCATGTGACGCGCACGACAGCCCAAACACACTTGACACACCACCAACACGACCACGTGCGCCACGACAACCGGAAAAATAAACCCACCAAGGAAAACAAAAAGGCCTAGCGGATGCCTACCGGCGTATTAATGATGACGATAAGGCTGACCGAAAAAAAGAAAGGTTTTGCCAGCCAAGGGAGATCGGACACGGCCTTCGAAACTGGAAGATTGTGCGCGTTTCCGATCTTGGAGGCCACACAACTAGCCACTGGAAGCCAAACTCGACCAAGCCAACAGAAAATCCAACCTGGCGGCTTTCAAAATCGAGCGGCACGGCCCAAAACAAGCGATTTAGTCAAGAAAATCGAACTTTAGGGCATAAATTCGTCCGAAAAATCGGTCGCGAAATTGCATTAGTGCTATGGGAACCTTGACGGTGCATTTATGAAGTCCGAAATATCCAACAAGTCCGAAATTTTGGAGTCCGAAAAATCCGTCGGCGACTGTACACACATGATTTCTTCATACAAAATAAGCATTTGCTCTTACTTTTCCAATACATTTATTTGTTATAACCCACATCCCAGGCCTCTTTCTATGCATCGCTGTCCGTCATCCGCAAGTCAACAACTATGCTACAACTTAGCAGTTCATAGAAATACATGGGGGGGAAAAGGTTTAGCCACTTACACAAGGTTTTCGTCCGCCTCGACGAACTCGTCGTCGTTGAAGCCGAACTGCTCGACAAAGTTGCTGGTCACCTGCTCCATCTGGTAATCAGAAAAGGCCTACGGCCATGTTCGCACCGACGTCACAAAGTCACGCACCACAGTCACACCCGAGGCAAGCACAAGAAGCACACCGCCACACTTAACCACCACACAACTACTGCGAGGGATGACTACTAACGGACGAGTGCAGCAAGCTAGGCAAGAACAGAAGCAGCGTGAAAGAATAGTAATGGTAAAAACCTAACCTAACAAGGTGCAGAAAGCTTAGAATACAGTGCCACAATGCAACAGCTCAGTCACACATGCGGGTACATGCGAGATGTCTTGTTGTAGAGTGCGGATGGGCGTGTTATGTGATGACCTAGACTTTTTCATGCTTTTTGAGAAATACCCTGGCCTGGCTATGATACAGCTATTCCATCTACACAATTCTATTACTCTGTTATGTAGAGAGATGTAACCCTGGTTGCCCAGCAACAGTGGCCCTGCTGCAAGCTGCCATCGAGCCACATTCTACACACGTCAGGTTTATAGATAAACTGCTACTCCCAGCAATAAATGCGAAGGGACTGCTTTAATCTCACTCGAGCATTTGGCCATAAGGATGTTAATCCAGTCTGCATGCTAGCTATGATGACTGGCCTTCAGCTTTACCTACTGTCTAGCACTTAGCCACTGATTTGTTATAATGCATGACATGGTTTAAGCACTTGTGGCTCCATCTGCAGTCACACGTTTCATGACTAAGCGTTCACGGCATGGTAAGATGCCAAAATTTGCAATGATGGATCGATGGGCGACGCTCATGAAGTGCCAGCCGTGACGCACTTGCAATGCATGCAGTGGCTCATGGTGCTTGCAGTACGCAAAAGTAAGGCCTTTGAGATCGGCACCCATTTCTTTAAAGCAGAGTCTATGGCGCTTGTAGTATGCAAAAGCAAAGCTCCTGGGATCGGTTATTGTTCCTCTGAGTCTTCGGAGGCCACCACTATGAAGTGTCATGAGGATGACCAGTTACACACGATGTGGGGAATTTTCGGCAATGCAAAACAAAATACTACAAAAATAATGCTGATGTAGTGCAATATGGAACAGTACTTAATGGAACTGAACAAAGGGAAATACAAAGAAAAATTCTACTTACAAATAAAATTTGCAGGCACCGCGGAAACATGCTGCGCTACCTCGAAAAGCGCTCATCGTCATGCCCAATTCAGTAAGGGATTAGCCAAGACAATCCAGTATACAATGACATCTGCCCAGTCACAGCCACAAACTAATGATTGAGGCAATTCACAACGTGCAGCACAGAAAGTAGTGAAATCAGGACAAGGAAAAAAAAAAGACGTGAGATGAGGAGACAGACAGACAAATCAGGCATAGTTTCACACAAAAATTACTAGAAGGAAGTCTGGTGCCAATGTGTAAATCCGTAACAAGCAATGTTGCCGTAACGTTGAAGCAATGTCTGCAACATTCCGGCAATGTTCACTCTTAACGTTGCAGCAATGTTGCCTAGGAAAATGTAAAGCTGTGAAGGAAGTGTGAAAACAACATGAAAACTATGGAAGAAACGTGAAGGTTTGGCATCAACCTTAGATTTGCTGTTCACATTGGTTTCTCAATGAATCTTGATATAACGAATCATTGGATATATTAAAGTAAGCGCAAGATTCGGTTGTTTGTCTTTTATTTCAGCAGGTATTGCAGTGCTCACATTGTTGTTACGTGAATGTTTCCTCACAACTAAAGATAACAGTGTCTCGCCAAGTTATACTAATGTTGCAGCCAACACAAAGCTTATTTTCAAAAGCCCATACTGGATACATGCCAACAGATATAAACATTTACTGTATAAAGGTCTACGTTATATCCAATAATTCATTGCATGCATGATCGTTATGTCTATTTTACTGTTTCTTTGTAGCCACTAAAGTTTTAAAAAAAAAAGGGCCCTAAGTGCTTCAACTGTCAACATTTGCATGTGAAACATTTATGATGAAATGTTACCACTGTGGCCTCAACAGAATCTTACTCAGTGTAATGGTCAGACAAAATTTTGATAACAGTAGCTCGTACTATCACCTAAGGCGCTAACGGACAACATTGCCTGGTTCTGATCAATGAAGGGCTCCACTGAGCCCAGCTTGGATGCTGCGGTTCTGCACAAATGCCAAGAGCTCAACTTTAACCCACACCGTGTAACAGAAGCCACAAGTACCTAGTATGCCTGCCCACCGTAGTCGGCAGAATGCGGAAGCTACTGAGAAGCTGCCCCTTAGACAGCTGGCTAAGTGCCTACAACTGTGCCCACACATGTGTCATGTGAAATGTGCAATACACTTGGGCAGTTTCGTGTGACAACGAAGAGAAAGCTACAAGAGCAATGCACATGTGTGAAAGTGCCATACTAGCATCCCACATTTCGGTAGCCCCACAGCTCAATAATTCTACATCTCAACAGTCCCACATCTTAATAATCACATTCATATTTCTTTAGGATGGGAAAAAGAAATAATGCTTCCAAAAGTTTCCTGAATAAATTTTTTCATAAGCAAGTAGCCCTTTAGCACATGGCATACTGTGCAACCATGCAGGGTTAATGGTGCGCAATCTCGGGCCGCGCAATCTATCAACACCATGAAGACATTATTGCAAGCTTAATTAATTTTTAGGGTGGAGGCGTTGAGCTTTTTTTAGGCCATGCGAAGTCACCAAAACACTATCATTTCTACCTTATATGGCATCTCGCGATGCCTAGACCTAACACAGCTGCACGGCACACTTTTTTCAGTTGCGCTGATTTGTCTGGCATGAGATGGAATTAAGGTCATGCTAATTAAGACCTTGCTAATTAAGTATTTGTTAATAGAACCATGCTAATAAAGATTATAAATTTTAAGAGAAACTCCAGCGACCTTGCAGGTATGCTACATACCAAGCTCTAAATGATAGGCAAAGAGGAAGTTATCCTTGCAAGATTCTAGCAATTTTGAAGAACTTCGGTGAGCAGGGGCTACATCTCCAGGCTGTGACAGATAAACTAACCCCATCATTTTCACGGTGGTTCGACAGTTTCCGCACCAGAGCACCTTCTAGTAGTCTCCGTAAGAAACTCTGAGGTTGTCGAAAGAACCAGCAAGAAAGTAAGACTGAAGTGAGGAAAGAAAGAAAGAACGAAAGGAAGGAAGCCTATCTCACCTGCTGCACAGACCTTGGGAAAACCTGCATTGTGGGAAGTGAGGAAGAGGGAGGGTTAGCAAACAGAATCATGAACCCCTTGTGGGAGAAAAATAAGGCACCCACAGCCCTAGAGAGAGGAGAAGGTTGTTTTTGACGGGCAAACAGAGCAAGTTGAGTCGCGTGACATAATTAAGGCTAGCCACACCTCGAGAACAAAGCACAAAGAAGTTAAAAGAGAACAAACAAACCCAGAGCCCTAAAGAAAAAAGTCAAGGCACGTGACATAACTTGCGACGAAAAAATATGCGTCATTCTAGATGTTATGTCAGGAGAAAAAGTCATGTACACACACCAATTCACATACAAGCTGGAAAGATCTCCACAGAAAATTTTGAAAATGTTCACCGCACAAGGAAAGAGTGAAGGCGAGAGACCTCCTACCACATGTGACGTGGAAATTTACATCCTTTCAGGTGTCGTGTCACGGGTGCTAGTCGCACCCACACCACATACATTCAAGTTTTGAAGATCTCCCTGGGCATTAAAATGACTCGGGACACAAGGTGAGAGTGCAGGTGAAAGCTCCATTACCGTATTTACTCGCATAATAGGCGCACTCGCATAATAGGCGCACCCCCCAGTTTGGTCGCGAGAAATCAGATTTCTTTATTTCCGCGCATAATAGGCGCACCCCCCAACTTGGCCTCGATCAGTAGTTCTGTACCGTATTTGCACGGTTGCAATTCGACGCCCTCTTACGTTAACTGAAGCGAGGAAAAAGAAAAGACAAAAGACCGCGGCGGCGTTGCGCCAGCTGCGCGGGCCCGGCGAGTGTGCCTGGGCGTCGGAGTAACCTTTGCACCGACGCCGGCGTGACTCCGGCCTTGCCGGCCGTGCGCGCTCCGCATGGAACGTGCGATCGCGTCCTCATCGAGTGCGCTTTGAGTTTCCTGTCAGGAAAAGCGTCGTCGTGATCGCGTTTGCTACCTCGTCCGCAAATTTAAAAGCTTTTCGGCTTTCCGATGCGAGCTTTTGCTTTTGCTGCCACTACGCGGACTTGCACAAGCTCGGCGGACTGTTGTCGCCGTTGATTTCCCGTCCGCGAACCTAAACATCGTATCACGCGCGCTGCTATTGGATCAGTGCTCGAGTGCGATCTTTTCGACGCCCAATCTTCATATTGTCTTGTACAAACTTCCCGCAACATGCCGAACCGGCTAGGCCTAATCAGCGTTGGTTGCTTTTCGGTGGCGGTCGCGGGCGATCAAAGTTGCTGTTTTGTACGGAATCAACGTAATTCTTTGCGGTGGCTCTACTTGAAGGAAAGGGGGCATGGGTGCCGGTTGTAACACTTGAGTGGTGGTTCGCGATTCGATTGCAATGTCTTGGATATGGGTGCGAGCCCGTGAAATCGAACGATCGGTACCGTTCAGCGCACGAAATTCCGGTCGTGATATTCGCATAATCTAGGTGGCCTGAAACGTGATCGGCAAATTTCCGCGTAATTTCTTTTTCCACGATCCTTTTGTTGACAATGCGGGTCTATCGATGTTAATTTTTGGAAATTTGAATGCTTGTAAGCACACGGCATCGCATGCCTCGATTCTCGGACACGCGAGACTGCATGCAGTCTCGCAACACGTTTTGCGCTAGTGTAGCCTATGAAGAAGGTTGTTTCGGCTGTAGTGCGAATATTCGTGATTTCGGCGACTTTCGTTATCAGCGGTCTATGCTGTAGTCGGAAATAAAATTTCCGGAAGTTTTACCCCGCGTAATAGGCGCACCCCGAACTTGGAGCCGGATTTTCTGGAAAAAAAGTGCGCCTATTATGCGAGTAAATACGGTAAGTCACACAGAAACTCGCATTATTTTAGATGTTGCATCACGGGGGACAGTCACGCCTACTCGAAGCCTCTTCGAAAAGGTTTCATACGGGTAAAAAACAAAAATCTTAAGCCTGAAGAAAACGTGGAAGTGAGCCGTGTCATATGCAACGAAAAAACTCGATTTTCTTATAGACGTCACATCGATGGTTCTAGTGATGCTAGCACCTAACGGGAGTGATGAGGAAAACAAAAAAGTCATTTAGAGATAATGGGAGAAAGATCGAGACCCTAATGAGAGAAAGCCTTAATTTAACATTCGGAGTTGCATGACTCGTCACATACGGGTCACATACGAGTCTCGTCACATACGGGTCAATCAGCATCCCAAACCAGCTCACAAAAGGAATGCAAGAGAAGCGAGGCTTGTTCATGAATGAAAGAGTGGCCAATTGACAGGCACCTCAAGATGTTAACGTTTCATTTACTGGTCAAGATTACATTTTGAAGTCGCAGTGAAGTTGACACAGCTGTGATTGTGAGGATGAAGCAAATGCTGTTTCTAACACCCTGAAAAACACTTAAAAGCACTAATGTTCATTAAAGCACGATTGCTTATTAAACTGAGTCTTTTTATCTTGGGATGGCCCACTCACACAAAGCAAAGCGTGGAAGCGTCAAATAAGATTAGCGCCGGATTTGATGAAAGAAGCAAAGCCGCAGACAACAGTTCTTGTACTCGAAAGCTTAAAAATGTGCTTCTGCCTATAATGAAAGATTTATGCTCCCATACTACTACCAGCTGAAGACGCATTTAATGCGCTCACCAGTCAGCTGTCGCCAAACGCACATTCTTTATAGAAAGCACAAACATACCTTCCAGTCCTTAATAATGCCACTCTGTCGTGACATAACAGTTGTTCCTAGTCCTTACAAGATATTATACACGCAGTGCAATTAATGACAAAAGACAGTACTGGGCAGCGAGGAGAAGACCACATTCTTTGCAGCAGTGTCAGTCCTGGTAAAATAAACATTGCAACGCGTGAAAAGCTTTTCTTTCTCTCAAAATATTGGGTTTACTCCTTTCTTGAGGATTCCTTCCGAATTACAGGTGAACAATACACAATAACCACCAAGAAAACTTCCTTTTTGCTGTTTAACCCCTTCAGGCACCGTGTGTACAATTGTACACATAAACTTAGGATGCTCGTCACGCACCGCGTGTTTTTTCAAATGGCTTGAAACGTAATGTGCACATTTGTGCACGTTTCCTGGGTGGTCAACTAACCGCCATTTACCTTCATTGTGCTGCGCATTACAGCAGAGGATCATTTTTCTGGAGACACTAACATGTTCGACAATCGTTCGACATGTCGTGTTCCAGGACCAATATCAACTCTTTTTTTCTTTGCTTGGAACAAGGGCAACCAAAAAAACAAACTGTGCATGCATTTTGGGCCAAATATTTGATTTTTTTTTATATAAGAACTGAAGTTGACTGATTGCAGTATAGTTAGATAATTACATGCTAATTAACCTTAATAACTCAAACTCGCACAAAACAACACATTCCTTCATTTTCTTTCTTGGAATGTACCTAATATCGAGTCCCTTGGAATCATGCCATGCAAATCTGACGCATTTCCAGACAGTTATCATAATTCGCGCCTGAAGGGGTTAAACAAACTCCACCATCTCAAGCCCAATAGATGCGTTTGCTATAATAAGGTTTCCTGAAATAACTATACAGGTCCACATTCACATTCCCTTTCTTGCAAAGATGATCTCGGAAAAGTATGGCCTGGAGTGGTCCACTTCCACATGAGAAAACCTGCAGGCGCACTCCGCATGTGCAACTTTGTCAGGCTTTACTAGGCTGCAATACCTTTCCCAACCGTCGTACAAATGGCTATCTTAAACTGCGGCAGAAACCTACTAATGGAAACACAATGTTAAGAGGTTGAATAAACAGGAATGCAGCACCTCAGACAGCTTGGCCTACATTTCGATAGGTGGACCTACCTTTGTCAAAGGTGTCTTGTCATCCTTGGCATGTTAGTTAAATTAGTTGCGGATGTCACATCATGTGGTGTCGTCAGTCGCGACATGACACAACGTCAACTAAACTTTTTGAGAGCCAACACGGCAAACATAGGTCCACCTAATGAAACGTCGTCCAGTCTTTCTATTCCAGTAGCTTTGTAGCATTTGACACTAGGGCCCCACACAACTGCACAGTCTAATCAAATGTAAGTAGACAGGGTGGTTTCTCACGCAAAATCAAGAATTCACCATCCCAGCTAACAGCCAAAAGCTAACTGTGTAGCCTCCAGATGCTATGTACCATCATAGAAGTTCATGCAGAAATTGTAGAAGTGCGGCACCCCATACCACAAGTCCACAGCCCCAATCCCAGAGACCCAAGAGCGGATTGTTGTCGCAGACGGTCACTGCGACTGAAGCAGTCCATGCACTTGCTACGCCACAGCCAACAGGACTGCGCCCCCTCGGGGATGGTGATTGGAATAAGATTCCCGGCTGATACAAATCTCTACGCACCTGCTGGAGTGCTGCTTCTTGGTGGAAGCTGACGTCGCGAAGGTCGATGCATTCGTCTTCATCCGTGCTGGACACATTGGGCATTCCGCCGCCCTAGGCCAAGGCAGCACAATAGGGACACCGTCAGCTTTCATCCTTATCCCCTTTTCATGCTGATTAATTCTGGGTTTTTACATTTCAAAGGCCACAATATGATTACGGGGCAGGCCATAGTAGGGGACTGAGGATTCATTTCGCCCCACCTCGGGTTCCTTAAGGCGCACCTAAATTTAAAGGTTTAGATTGGTAAATTATACTTACAAACTATGATGTTGTTAATCTCACAACTATAGGTTTATTAATAGGGGGGAAAATCAAGGTAATTTTGTTCTTAAATTTCACGCCGAAAGCGCTTCACATGATAAGTGTATGGGCCCCTCAGAGGACCCTGTAGTTCATTTTTGCTAATTACGAACTACGCAGGACCTACTAGATGCCGTCCAAATCCATGTCATCAAGATGTCTCATGAGGGAATTTCGAGGAGGCGTCTCCACCCTGAATTTTCCTTGCGGATATTACGCAAAAAAAAAAAAAAAAAAAAAAAAAAAAAAAAAAAAAAAAAAAATGACGAGGATTCTGTAATTACAACTATCAAGCGCCAGTCCGATTTCACGGTCACGGAAAAATCTAATATTCTGGACTGCCACGGAGCTTGAAAATGATAACATTTAACCTGCTGATGCAGCTTCAAAGCCATCAAGTGCAGCTGATGTGCATCAGTGCATAGCTATGAGCCTGGTGATTTGCAAAACGGACACTCTTGAAGGGAGAGAGCATGCTGACGACGTTAGGTTAAGCAGAAGTATCCAACTGTCGTATAAAGACAACGCAAGCACACGTGCATCCAATTTCATCCAACTTACCAATGATACGGTGTTTTTCTTGTTTATTTCTACAAGCGTTTCCGTCGTAAAAGTCTTCCACCGTCCCTGCATGTCCTCGGGAAGGTCTGAGGAGAAACAAGCATATACACTCAAACCTCATTATAACGAAGTTGCATCCAACACGAAAATAAGTTCGTTATATCCGAAAATTCGTTATAAAGGTATATTCTTAGCACTGTATCTGTTGCAAGAGTATTTTTCATTTACTTCGTTATAACCGATATTTCGTTATATCTGGGTTCGTTATATCGAGGTTTGAGTGTACCTTTGTTGACACTTATGCTACGACTAGCCAAGCACTCGCGACAAAATGAAACACAAAATTCCTTAGCACAACCAAACCAGAACCACCGTGCTACAGTTAACAGTGCTGGGCATTGATTCCGAGACAGCATGTTACAAGGCATTGCTGCCTTTTCAGCTCCTATATGTTTGTCATTCCAAGAGTTTGTTAAACCTAATGAAAGC
>JALIZH010021892.1:0-108243 GCA_030522465.1 Rhipicephalus appendiculatus | reverse complement strand
TAACCCGAACACTTGTCGGAAAATTATCGCAACCTTACTGTGGACAAATAATGTTTTGATTAGTGGGCATATTTTATAATTTCTGACGCTTCATAATAATGGAGAACGGAGAAAACATAGTTATTGCAGACTTTTTTTTTCATGCAATCACTGGAGTTAAATTGTGTCAGTGTTCGCTTGCTAAGCTGTGTGCTGGTCTGCAGTGTTTCTTTCTAGGGATCTGTCGTACGTGTAGTGCCTTTATATTTATGCCCTGGGGAGTCCGCCGCGGTGGTATAGCGGTTAGGGTGCTCGGCTGCTGACCCGAAGGTCGCGGGTTCGATCCCGGCCGCGGCGGTCGCATTTAGATGGAGGCAAAATGGTTGAGTCCCGTGTACTGTGCGATGTCAGTGCACGTTAAAGAACACCAGATGGTCGAAATTTCCGGAGCCCTCTACTACGGCGTCTCTCATAATTATATCGTGGTTTTGGGACGTTATACCCCAGGTATTATTATTATGCCTTGGTGGATTTGTGAGTACGCCCTAAACTAATGCGTATGCCTCTCCGGTTCTACCATAGTCATATATTTCTTGCCTCTGCTGTCTGTTTTTTTATATATCAGGGTGGGACGCTCTGAATGGTGACTTAAGAGTAGCGCCATGCATGCGATGTCTGCTTTTCTGGTGCAGTCTTTTTTACCGCAAAATAAATTTCTCATGAATAGGTACCAACTACGCGAGCATTGCTTTGGGCTCTTAATGTGGTTTCATTGCATACCTTAAATCAAATTGCATTTTGTCGCTGTCTCGCTATGTTAAGCCTTTCTCGTCATTGCGCAAATGAGATTGTAATACGTTTTTCATCTGTGGTGCTTTTTTCTGTAGCTCAACATGATGTAATTCCTACTTTACTGCTGATATTACTAAGGCCAATCTCACTCCTTTGAGGGATATCTTCCATCGTGTTCGTTGTGTCCGGTATCTCGTTTCGGTTTCTTCGCGCACATGCCTACGACGTAAGTGAAAAACAAGGAAATGTATACTAACACAACCCAACCAGGAGGGCAGTCACATCCAGGGGTGCACATTGTGCGGCAAAAGAAGCGTATTGCTTTGTTTCCTGTTACAGGGCAGCTTGAAGAGCACAGGTGCCAGTCCTTCTGCAGGCGAGATTTGCAACGCAAGCACTTTTTCTTGGGAACGCACTCCCCCCCACGAGTTTCGGACAAAGTGGGTCTTGCAGACGCATCGGCGGGGCTGCTTCAACACGGCAGTGGGTGTGTAGAAAGGTTTGCAGAACTCATCTTGTCGGGCTTTGCCTGTCACAAAAACTTCGTTTTCGCCGCATTTCACATTTCCGCAATCTGCAATTTCAATAACGAACATTGTTCATATAAATAGGGCACCAGTTAAAAGGGCCAAGTCGCGATCGTAATATTAGCATTCATTTATCATTGCATATGAAATTGGAGTGCCTGATAGAGAGAAGTCACATTCAGAAGAACTTGACTTCAAACGGACATACGGATTTCAAACTTTATCTTGGAGCCGCTAGTTCTAAGCACTCACCCTTAACAGGAACAGTACTATTGGCATTTTCTATACGATAAAGTGAAAGGGGAGCAAGTGCTGTGTCATCGCACATCACAGTGCAAGGCTATCATGGACATATCTGGCGTGGTTTTCTGAGACAATCACGTTCGGTGACACTTTTGATATGTGTGAAGTAAACTCTAGCACGTCCAATGATGCAAATGACTGGCGGCCTGCCCTCCCTTAACCAGCCCGTTAGCGATCTCTTGAAATGACAGTATATGAATATCCGAAACTCCAAACATTGCCCCTAGATTTGTCGCTCCGTAAGCTGTAATGCTGAACGGCACAATACGGGCGACATTGTTAAATCGTGCCCGCAAACTTTCGCTCACGCGGTAAGCAGCAACACAAACTTCCGAGGCTCGAATGAAAATAATAAAACGCTGCATGACAGCAATCACACCTGGATTTATCAAAAAACAAGGCAAAGACAGCTCCTTACTGATTGCTTCCCCTGAAATCGTTTTTTTCGCAATAATTGAAACGTGCCGCATTTCAGGTAGTGTCAGTTGAACTTGTTGCCCAGTGTACAGAGTACAACTTTAGGTAATACTGAGTTGTTAATAAAAATCCTATGACAATTTAGACTCCTGTCGTTTTCGCAGGCGACCTGTACGTCGAGGCGGAAATACTGGGCCGCAGCTAAAATGACATTGAAACGACTACTTACCGAAAACTAGTTAACTGACGTTTTAATTGTAGACTTTAGGGCACTTTTTTTAAATTAGAAAGTTGTAGTTCGTGACAACTTATAACATGCGCATTATGTACAAATAAAATATATTAAAAAGCACGTAGTTTCATAAATGCAGAACCCAAGTTTAATGGCGCTATTTAATTTCCGCGCGGCTGGTGCGCAGGAAACGTGACTACTCTACTAGATCAGAACAGAATTGTACTTGACAATTTAGCGACCAAATTTGAACGAAGGCACGTAGCGTCCGTATCTTCTCGGTAAAATGGGCAAGTCATCTCACTTGCGCCAGCAGAGCGGATCACCTTACCTTTGCAAGCTGTGCATTGTGGTTATCTGCTTCCTTCAACATGTGCGCAAGGATTCTGCGAGAAATCACCATTTTAAGTAGCTTTGCCACCTGTTACCGATTATATTTTTCTAAGTTGTTTTTCTTTAAACATTCTTGTTTTCGAAGCACTGCGCGCGTTGAAAGGAGTAGAATTCGCATTATTATGCTGTTCATAGTCACGTCTTAATTAGCGATATTAAGCAGTATAATTTTGAAAGCGGTACTCACTTGTGCAGTTAAAGGGACTGCTTTCGACCGCAGTAACAGTGAGGAATACAAGAAAGGCAGCAAAATGCATCCTACTGCCTATAAGCACACACAAAGAATTATATGTGCAGCTGTCTCTTACCTATGGAAAAAATTCTTTGTTTTAATTTGTGGCCACACAACACATGTGTTTCGATCAGCGCTGACCATTGTTCTATCTAAGATTGGTCATTTGGCCCCGTATTCAAAAGTACAATGAAACGAATGGAATAGGTGCAGTGTAAGAAAGGGCGTTTAAACGAGCAACATTTGCGCTTCTCGTGATTGCTTAGAACAAAAGGTGTTCCAGATCGCATCAAAGAAAGGACGTTTACTTGTAGGAGATGCATGCGCAGACAGAGAGACGATTTATTAAGAAAGTGTAATTTCATGATGAAAGAACAAGGAAGCCTAATATAAGAGCTCCAGGTTATGTACATCGCGTAAAGGAAAAATCACTTGTGGGAGTACACCCTTTTTAAATGCTCACCTCTCCGAAATATTGTATACAGCCTACACAGAATTACTGGCGCTGTTAGCTGCTGCCCCCTTAGCAATGCTATTTTTCTCAGCGTCTTTCTCGGTGGCGTAAAAAATTTCGAAAAAAATTCGCACGTGAAGGACATGGCAAGACTCACCTTGCGCCGCAGTTCTTTGTCGCTAACGTGCCGCACTAGTGTCTAGCTGAAGCTCTTTCACCGGCGTTGACCTTGGCTGAGCTTGAAGGCCAGAATCACGCAACGAGGCGTTTTGGGGTTTGGTCCGCGATAACTATTTAGATTGTGGTCACCCCACGTATGTGCGCTAGCCGATGACCGCACAGCGTGCAACAATACATGTTCACGGAGCATTGCACGCTCACTGTTTATATATGTGGTCATGCAGTTATGTCGACATATTGCTTGCCGATTATATACTGCGAATAAGGACACAACTGAAGTGATGCTGCAACGTCACTGTTATATATATATATATATATATATATATATATATATATATATATATATATATATATATATATATATATATATATATATATATATATATATATTCATAAAAGAAAACGACTGATCATTTATTTACTCACGCTCTCGCCTGTGGACCGCCCTTAGTCCGACCGGCAGTCCACCCCGACAAAGGCCAGTCCATCAGCCGCAACGTTGGTTAATAAATAATCAGTTTCTGCTCAAGCATGTGTGTGGGTCTGCACGTGTGTCTGTGCATGTTTGCGTGTGTTTATTACTAGAAGAACAGACAACTGTGCTAGTTGGTAAGATAGAGAGATAATTTATCGGAAGGCGGAGGGATTTCGGCCAGAGCTAGTGCGCCATAGCCTGCTACTCGTGTTCATATTTACTAAACGGCACCACGAAGCAAGACGATAACACGAGGGAGCACACGAGGGTGTACGCGTGTGTTTGGTGTGCTCCGTTATGTTATCGTCATGCTTCTTGGCGCCGTGTCGTAATTATGTGTGTATTATTACCTGCCTTTCTAACGAGCTTACTAAGAAACTATTTGTTCACCTTAACCGGAGTTGCCATCTGTGCGCATCTGGTTGCTCGTTCTAACAAGTCAACTGAAATTAAATATTGTGCATATCGCCTCCAAGATCATGCACCCTGCTGTAGCCGGCCTGCCACACGCGCAGCCGCGTCATAGCAAAGCAATCGTTCTAGGAGACATGCTCTATTTAGCAGTCCCTAATAGTCCGCTGTTTGATAAAGACCGTTTGGTATAGCGCTGTGTAAGACGCAAGCTATCCATATGGATACTAAGATATTGTCATGTGGTTGTGACGGTGCAGAAGACTCCAGCAGAACTAGGTAATACGTAACTTTTTATTTGGCCGAACTTGTGGCCGGGAAACAGTTTAACTGCAAGTGAGCAATGAACACTGCGCGTACTGCCAGCCGCAAAAGTTTGCGGGATCTCCAGCGCGTGGAGGAGCGGCGGGAAACTGCATTGCTGCGCCGCCTACCGTGACGCGGCATGGTGTCGAGGTTATCTGTCACGGCTTCCGAGATTAGATCCAGCAACGGCGCATTGTCTAAACGCGCCGTTGCCAATCGCCGAAGCCGCGGACGATAGCCTCAACACCACGCCGCGTCAGGATAGGAGGCGCAGCAATGCAGTTTTCCGCCGCTCGGCCACGCGCTGCAGGTCCCGCAAACTTTTGCGGCCGACAGTACCCTGATAACGGCGAACAGAGCGTCGGCCGTCGAAAAACTGACAAGCGGTGAAGCGCGTTGGCTTCGATACAGGTATCATCGAATATTCTAGCGTTATCGCCAGCGGCCGCGTAAGTTTCAGAACTAACTCTGATGTTCGCGTTAAGCACCTAATGTAATCGGAAGGATCTTACATTATTTAGATAGTTCCCGGTCATTCGGGCGCGCTTTGAGCAAGGCAGCAGTAACATTGCAATGGGATGGTTACACGGAAATAGAAAGAAAGAAGTGGGCGTGGCAATGTCATTTCAATACATAAGCTCATGAGCTTTCAATGGGTGAAGACTAAGTGGTATGTATTAAGGCGAAAGCCTTTAATGTCTCATGCTCACGTCCGTCCGGTGTCCGTCCGTCCGGTGTCCATCCGTCCGGTGTCCGTCCGGCGTCCGTCCGTCCGTCCAAACCCCCAATGCGCATGCGCCAACCCATTAAAAAAAATAAAAATAAAAAACCTCCTCTCCACCTCTCTCCCCTCTAGGCATCCCTCCCCGCGGAGGACACACCCTCACTGCGCATGCGCGTCCCCTCCCTCTCTCACCTCCTACGCTCCCCCCTTTCTCCCCTCCCATGCTCCCCCCTCTCTCCTCTAGGCATCCCCTGCCCGTGGCGTCCACACCCCCCACTGCGCATGCGCGTCTTCCCCTCTCCTACGCTCCCCCCTCACCCACCTCGCGACGCCAACGCAGGCAGCGTCTGCTAGCAAGTGTCTTGGTTGAAAAAACCGACTGGTCGCGCTGCACAACCGTTCACTGGCCACCGCATATATATGGCAATGGATCTTGACCTCCATGGTGGTGCCGGTGGGAGATTTCTCCTGTGCGTTGTCGAACGATTAAAAAATTCGCAGCGTGCGCGTTAACTAAAAGCGGACTGCGGGTCTCTATGTCCAGTCCGAGTCTTCTGTCTCTCATTGCCCATTAGCAGCGATTGGGATGTTCCAGTAGGAAACACCGGTCCATCACTGCGTGCTTTGCGCCCCCCAGGTTTCTCTCCTGTGCAACGCTGCGATGAGCGCCAGCGTCAACGCCGCCGCCAGTGTAAGCGTTAGCGCCCGCTGCTTCGCATCTACACATGGTTCCCTTTAGAGGGAGATGGTGTAATCCTTAAGGCGAAAGCCTTTAATGTCTCATGCTCACGTCCATCCGGTGTCCGCCCGGTGTCTGTCCGTCCGTCCGTCCGTCCGTCCGTCCGTCCGTCTGTCTGTCTGTCTGTCTGTTCGTCCGTCCGTCCGTCCGTCCGTCCGTCCGTCCATGTCCGTCCGTCCGTCCGTCCAACCGAGCTCTGGCACGGAGCCAGGTGGCCGCCGGGATGCGTAGACGGACGCCGGTCGCGTCGGACTCTATAGCGCTCGCGCTTTGCTTGCGTAGCGTCGCTGTGCCCAGAGTTTGCAATCATTCTGACCGACGCCGTCTCAATGGACCCAGGCGTTCACGGAATACACTTTCCAATTTACAAAGGGTCCGTCAATTTAAGAGCTGGAACGCGGATGGCGTTTGCACGATGCGCAAAGCGCGAGAAAATACTAACGCATGCGAACGGAGGAAGATGAGTCTCGCGTCTCGCTGCGATTCGCGGTAAAAAATTAAAGAAAACACGCACCCATTCGGTTTGTCTTATCCCACTGAGAGTGTAAAAGAAAAAAGACATGGCATAATCAGTGGAATGGCCACACGCTTTCGCCGAACACACTTTGGAATGTACAAAGTGTCCTTCAATTTTTTTTTACCTCCATTTGGATTCAGCGTTCGATATCTTCGATCCGTGCTCGATAGAGTTTCAAAATGTGTTGTTATCACTGTCCTAATGACGCACCGAGAAATTGTTGACAAAGAGAAATGAAAGAAACCATCCTAACGTACACATTGCGCACTGTAATAACGAAATATCGAAACTTGTACAGCCTTGGTGGCCTTTTGTGCCATGGTGAATTGCTTTCCAACGGAAGGAAAGCGCGTGAGGGGGGAGGAGAAAGTGCATGTGCGAATGAGATTAAGAAGTTTCCGGGGATAACGTGACCACCGCAAGAAGTGTGGGTGTAGTCACGCTGATCATGATGATAATTAATAATTGCTTTCTCAATAATGATGACTCCCACCATTTGCCACCCGGTGTGTTACCAATAGTATTATAAGATGTTCATCAAATCGCATATTAACTAAAAGCCATCGTTGTGGAGGTCAAATGATGTTTTTACACGTACGAATACACTACTAACTCCAAACTGTCCCTTCTTCTCTCACTTCAGCTCTCTGTATGTCTCAAGCGCGAACAGTGACTACCCTGTACTTGAATTAAAATTCGGCTGTAGCTCTTACGTCCAGCTGCGAAGTGGCAAGAAGGCATGGTGTCCAAAGTAACTTACATGCGTCACTTTACATACTAGGTGGAATAGTAATATTCATTGAATACAAACGCTCGTTGTCCCGCACTACGGGATTATATATACTACGTGGCGATCATAGTACGTGGCGCACGCCCGCTTATTTTTTGAGAGGGGTGCAACCGTTGGCTCATAATAATAATTTCTGGGTTTTAACGTCCCAAAACCACGATATGATTATGAGAGACGCTGTAGCGAGGGGCTCCGGAAATTTCGACCACCTGGGGTTCTTTAACGTCCACCTGAAGTTAAGTACATGGATCTCAAGCATTCCCAGTTCCATCGAAAATGCGGCCGCCGCAGCCGGGATTCGATCCCGCGAGCTGCGGGTCAGCAGCCCTGCATCATAACCACTAGACCACTGTAGCGGGTTCAACAGATGGTTCATAGCTTCGCACGTGTTGTGCACACATTGAAATGTTTGCGTTGAGGCCATGGACGGCACGCACGGCTGCTGCGTGTCGCTTCGCTCGCTGCAGCAGCCGTGTTTACTGAGGGAATCAGCTGCTAGCGTTTCATATTGAGACGTTCTAATTTGTTGCTATCGCGAAACTGTGATGTTTTCTTTCTGTACACCAAGAAATAGGCTGTCGAAGCGAATCTGTGGGACAAGATCCACTCGCAATAATTTAATGGGTAATCGAACAATGCGCCAAATACCCATTCTATGACTTTTCATTTTATTTTTGAGGTAATTTACGCGGTAATCCAAATATCCAAAAAAGATAATCAGAAGAGACTACAATTTCTTTGAGTACTTTTATTTTTATTCACTTTCACGTCGTGTAATACCTCACGCTGATGTAGTCACTCTTACTGTAGCACCACCTATATTTGGCTGGATACCGCCGATGCCCATGTTTCTTGGTAGCAAAGTTTCAGACTCTCGAAAACCTCTGTATCCTACCGGATCACTTCGTGTACCCCCCTAATACAGTGGTATCTGTTGGCTTTACTATTAAATAAGTGTTCGCATAATCGTTACCTCCATTCAGCATGAACCCCGGTAGATACGGGTTAATGCCATGACCAATTCCATGATATCCCGCCGTGTTTGGGACATACTGACCCACTCCGTCTGTCGAGATCATACCCTCACCATGTCGCACTATACCATTATTAATTGCTCCCATTGCACGCGCACCTCCTGTAGTCCGTAGATTTAAAATTCCACCTTCGGTGGTCGCGCCCAATGAGTACGTTCCGAGGCCGTTGACACTAGACGTAGTGGCAGAAGGCAAAACTTCGCCTCCAGTAACCGTTCTACTGACATCACCTGCATATGTATCTGTCCCAGTTATTCCGCTTGTTTCACGAGACAAAGAAGAAACTGAGGCACCAGATTCATGTGTAGAGTGCGTGTTCGTAGTAATACCACTTTCGCCAAACGCACCTGCATCCCGAGAGCCGGTAGCGCCTGAAGGTGATCGCAAGCCACCTGCTCCAATTCCGCCGATATGAGACGAGCCAGTACCGCTGTGCGACCCTAATGTGATAGATGGGGGCAAACCAGTTAGGGCGATATTGTTTCCTCTTGTTGCACCTGTAACGCGCCCAGATTGTGTACTCTCAGGGTACATTGTGGTTCCACTTGGAACGCCGTGCCCTGCCGCAACTATTGAAGTTCTCACGTTAGCGCCACTAAAATTTAGACCCTCACCTCCCCTGTCAATTAAAAATCCAGATCCGCCCGACTCTGTGGATACAGACGTTCGTGCTTCCTCTGTGCCAGTAATGCCGCGGACGCTATGAGGTTGAGGATTGCCCCTTAAAACTGGCGCACCGGACATGGTTGTGGAAGCACCCGCAGGATTTACTGCATTACTAAATATTCCTGAAAGATTTGAATTGTCTCCGGCAACAGTCATGACATTTTCTGCCCCAGTGAGGACATTTGCTCCACCAGCTCCAGATGAAAAAGATGGTCGCCCATTCTCTCTATCTACTGTGCCAGGTCTTGCGAGACCAGGAGAAGGTGAACTTGTAGCGCCAAACGCGAGACCAACCCCTCCAAGTCCTGCGGAAAGAGGCTGTGACGTGCCTGACGTACTTACACTGGAATCGATACCACTGGGTCGTGCAGAAACTACAGATAATCCACCCGAAGCTTCTGTAGCACCCGTAATACCTCTTCCAGACGGTGTGAAAGCGCTTACTGTGCTTGTTCCGACTCGGCTCAATCCTGGTGCTGATAATGACAATAACCCTGTGGTACCTGCACTGCCTGTACCCAAACTGATCATGCGAGATCCCGCAGATGCGCTTGGGAGTATCTGTACTGTTCCTAATCTGACACGTGCCTCACCATTCTCTGCAGAGAAATCAGGGTTTGTACTTGTTCTTCCTGTACCAACACCAACGGCACCAGGTCCAAACGATGCGAATATACTTCTCGCATTTGTATTGCCCACGGTACGATCGCCAGTAAAAGACGTAGGCACACTTCCTGTGGTAGTTCCGATTGCAGCAATAGCTGAAGGTGATGGCAGAAATCCCGTGTTACTTGCCTCGTTTCTTCTAATATTGAGAGCCCCACGTGCCATATCAGACAGGTGTGCACCTGGTGCTTCCAAATTGACCTCTGCAGCGCTCACTCCAGCTGGTCCAGCACCAATACTTCCACTTACCCCAGAGGCGGCTCGCAGTGTGGTTGTTTCTGCGCTTGCGCTTTCAGGTGTTCGAGGAGCAGAAGCAGGTGTGATTACCAGGCTTCTCCTGATCGTGTGCATTCTTTCTGCGGCAGATAGTAAAGAGCTTGAGGCAAGAGATGTACCGGGACCTGTAAGGCTCGTCCCAGGTGTTATGTGAGCACCACCGTCAGTATCTGGTGATCCTAAACCCGTACGAACGCCACTAGACTGAGAAGAAACAGGTTTATGCGCAGTTGGGCCTTCTAGTCCAGACATAATGCCAGTTGATGCGGAAGACACTGCCCTGTGCGCATTTCGTGCACCCAAACCAAAGTTGCTTGTGGGTACAGGCGTATGCGAGAATGTATTCCCTACGCCTCCTCCGATTGAACCATGTACTATTCCAGCCGATACACCAAAAGAACCAGCAGTGCGGGAGCCACTGCTTAGCGCCCCATGTTCTATGTGAACACCTCCGTCAGTACCTGTTGATGCCATTTCACCCCGATTACCACCAGGTGCAGCAGAAGAAGGTGTACTTGAACTTGTTCCACCTATCGAAGTCGTCATGCCCCCCCCCGTCCCGAATATACTGCCGAGAGGGCACTTCCTTCACTTGTACCAACGCCGCCAGGCCCCGCAGACACGGACGGCAGCGTATTTGTTTCGTGTGCTGTGACTGCGCCATGACCTCTTCCAGCCGACAGAACAGTCGCCACAGCAGGGTGGGAGCTGCTGCTTAGTGCCCCGTGTTCAAAACCGACCCCAGTGTGTGAACCTGCTGCTCCCAAAGATGCATGCACTGTGTTCGTTCCTACGGAATCGGGTCCGAGCAAACTCGCTCCTCTTACACCAGCAGTGATGAGGCCACGAGAGACATCTGAAAGTGAACCTGATGCTCTCATGTTGACCACGTCAGCCCCTCCAGAAGCAGACGCAAGCGTACCTCCTCCTATGCCAGACCCGCCTGCACCTGTTCCTGTTGCAGAAGACGGTAGCAAAGTTACACCGGCACCCATGCTGCCCATTTCTGAAGCAGGGCCTGAAAAAGTGGCTCCGTTGCTTACTGTCGCATTATTCATACCTGTCACAGAAATACCATGTGGGATTGTACTGATGGAGTGAGTCCCATCGCCACTGAGGACGTGCCCTGATGAACTACGTGGTACCATGCCCCCCGTGGCTCTTACGAAGCCACCGATATTATCCGATCCGAGGGTGGTTGCCCCTCCTCCAAAGGCTGTCTTGTTGAGTATGGAAAAAGACTCTGTGCGAAGGTACAAGAGGCACTCTTCTTGGCGCACGCAATTCATCGCACCACTTTGTACGAATGCCACAAAACCCTTATTACAGACGCAAGCGCCCCGATGGCAGTGTGTGAAGCAAAGTCTCGGTGGTATAAAGCCACAAACCGGTTCGCACGTGGAAACACAAGGCTCGAACCTTGAATTTGGCGGACACAATGGAGGATATTTTACAGCCTTGACGCAATTCTTCCAGTTTCTTGGATCTCTGCAAGAAATACCGCACGCATTACAAACTTCCGGCTCTATACACACAATTATAAGAGGCTTACGATGTCAATAAGAGTGAAAAAAGCGGGAAGACTGTAAAAAAGAAAGCTATTTCTAGGCGATCATTCCCCACGACAGCCTCTTGGGTTACTGAACTGTGCACCTTCAGCTGTTATTTTACTGTAAACTCTGTATAAATTATTACTGACACATTATAAGTTAATTTTTTTGTTACTGTGGTACATGAAACGCCTCCCCCTTATTGCGTACAACCGAGGAACCGAGAATTGCCGACATCAAGGCTTGTAAACCATTTCAATACATCCTTGTGTATAGTCGCACTACTAAGAGGAAGTAGCTCCACTAGTTCCTTAAAACGCTAAATGGACGTTTTCCTTGTCGGAAAAGGTAACTTCACTGATATTCTACATGGATGGGCAACTACCAGTGGGGATGACTATGGGCCCATATGTATGCATCTTTATTTTCGTGCTGCATATTCAGCAAGCTTCGAGGACTGTGACTCAACACAGTTGCAAGTAAAACTAATTGCGGTCAGTAAGGAAGTACCCCTTAGCAAAATCATTAGCGTATTAGCTTGTATAAGACGAGAAAATCATCTAAATTCATTTGCAGCGCTTATGCTCCCGAAACACGTTAAGGAGCCATGCAAATACTTGTTTGATGTAGCCGCTTATACAAGGTGGTAAAAGGTTAGTAACTGCCACATTTACTATTCACGTGTGAACTTTGCTACGTATCGCTAACGTTCTAGTGCCATATAAATACAAAACAGATAGGAAACGTTATCATTACTACTAAATGTGTCAAGGTTAATAAAAGCTACTACTTAAACACGTTAAAGCTTAGTAAACGTTAATCCATATCCCGGCTGTAGCATATTATGCCTGAGGTATGAATGTAATGGAAGGTGTTTCAAAGAAACTTATTTTTTTGTGATTTCCTTGCTTCCTTATTTATTTTCACCCCTAAAGTCATAGTACCAAGATAAAGCCATCATGACTTTGATACTGCGTCGAATTCTTCACAACAGCATCTCTCGTAATGCGGATCAATTTCTGAGGTTGCCTTTTAGACGTCTGAATGAAGTAACCGAAAGGAAGCAAAACTCTACTCACACAACCCAACCAGGAGGGCAATCGCAGCCAGGTGTGCACATCGTGCGACAAAATAAGCTTATTGCTTTGTTCCCTGTGATTGGGCAGCTCGACGAGCACGTGTGCCAGTCTTTTTGCAAACGAGACTTGCACCGTCGACAGTTTGTCCTACTGACGCACTCTCCCCAGGAATTACGGACGAACTGGGGCTTGCAGACACATTTGCGAAGTTCCTTCAATACCGAAGGTGGTGTGTACAAGGGCCTGCAGAATAGGTCCCGCCGAGGGTTGCCCATCACAGGAACTTCATGAGGGCCGCATTTCGGAGTTCCACAATCTGCAAGTGCAGTAAGGGTAAGCGTTCGCCGCAATGAAACACAAATTGTAGCCGTAAATGTAAACTTTCTGTCTTCAGTACTGCACAGAACAGTAAGAAAACACAGAAAACAATTGTGTCTTTGCTCGGCCACAACAAATTAAAATTACAACGGCATATATGCTATTGATTCACTATACCTCAATGAAACAAAAAGTGCAACTGCAGATTTGTTATAGAAAACGTGTTTCCATTAGGTTAACTGATGGTCGTAGCTTACCTCAAACAAGTGTGCCACTTGGTTGGGTTCTTGTAATGAACATATGTGTTGAGCTTGTGGAGCATTTTAAGCCAACCTTGGGTTGGTAAAATCAATTTCGTTTCTCTTGGTTTCAATGTTTGTACGTACCGAAATACAGCCGGATGGCTGCATAATGAAATGGGAAAATAGATGTCACATAGACCACGTCAAGTTCGTTGATCTATCTATCTATCTATCTATCTATCTATCTATCTATCTATCTATCTATCTATCTATCTATCTATCTACCTATCTATCTATCTATCTATCTATCTATCTATCTATCTATCTATCTATCTATCTATCTATCTATCTATCTATCTATCTATCTATCTATCTATCTATCTATCTATCTATCTATCTATCTATCTATCTATCTATCTATCTATCTATCTATCTATCTATCTATCTATCTATCTATCTATTCGCCAACGTCTCGGTGCTCTCGTGAGCACCCCCTTAACTTGGGGTAAACCAAAATTCGTATGGGAGGGTAAGGTGGTTTGACAAATATGACTCGCCGGTCATGACATGAATGATGTCACAAGCCCGTCACGCACGTCATCAAGCCCTTACCGCCAGACACGTGTGGCACATACCCGTATACCACGGGCGGGTATGTGCCACAGGTATGGGGTTATGTGCCACAGGTGATTGACAGTTTATATCTACCCAGGAACGACATGAACATACATTGGTAATTTTAACGCGAGAGCGTTAAGAAAAAGCTGATATCGCCAGCGTTGACCCGACGAATGTAAAGAATAAATGCCCGGTTCCCAGCAGCAATTGAACCCCAGCATTCTGCGTGGCAATGAAGTATTCTACCACTGAGCCACGCCTGGTCTGGAAAGAGCTCTGGAAAAAGACCCTATGCTGGCGTAACGTTGGTGAAACATCAGTTGTATGTTGCAGTGCTGGCTATGTTTTTTATAAACATTACGTATGTACTCCTATAATACAGCAGTCACGTCGGGTTAACGTCCAGTGCAGTTAAGCGTCATGCACTGAAGTTGATTTATGAGCATCAGGAACAAGTTTGTAAACAGAAAACAAAAGCTTGTTTAAAGCATCACTCAGTTTGCTGAATTTGTAATAGAAATTTGCATTTCTCGTAGAGAGATATATAATTTTGATTATTGCATAATAGTCGGCAATCTCTCTTGATAACTTTGGCACGTACAACATTTCAGTGGCATCTCCATCAGTTCATAATGATTGTTTCAGCTGTATAAAAGCAATACGCATTTAAAAACACCGCCGCATCCTCAGCCCAACCTTCGGATCCGGTCACATTACGCCATTTTTCCATGAAAGTATGGTTACGCTCGCGCCTACAAAGAGGAAATGAGAAGTGTTGTAACTTAATTATCTACCGTGTAGAACATTATTTACAATGGGAGGAGGAAAAATTAACATTTTCAGTAAAAAATAAACAAAAAGCAGGTATCAAGTGCAGTCTGTTCGCTCTTATACCTCCTTCTATATGCTTTCATAATCCTGATTGGTAAACCTATGTTCAGCGTAATGTGAATCTGTAAAAAGTTAACTGCTTTATGTCGTTTGCACAGGCCAGAGTGGAATATTGCGCGGCGACACTTTAGCTCTTTTGTCGGCTCCCGACAGATACAGTTTTCGGTCAGCAGTATAGCTTTTCAAGTTTTTATATGACAATTATCCCCTGTTGAATGCTTGAAAGAGTTCCTTAAAACAGAAAATGTTGAAATAACCGATGTTACGTTACGTGCGACAACAGCACGTAGTTTTGCTTGCACAAATGCAGCTAAAGTGAAGGTGCATTTATAGCTTGCTGTTTAAAGTCCACATATTAAAATAAATTAAACATGCATGATCCATCTGCGCATTTTCTTTCTAATAAGCTTTATATAAATGCACGAAGCTTCTGAATATTGCCGAACAATTTTATTTCCTAATCTCCGATAGGACTACAAATAAAATATGGATACACGAATACTCGTGAAAGAATATCCATGCACATTCACGGAGTACACGACGGCATATTTGGATTGGTGGTCACTTATGTGATGCGTTAAAAATCTTTCCCGACGAGGAAAGAAGAGCATTTTATTTTCGAAGTTAATCTTTGGTCACGCATTTTATAGGATCCTATGCTCCTTCGCAGTGACTACTGAACCTGAACGTAGCAGCAAAACTAAAGAAGAGATTGAAAACCAGAACTCATTTTTTAGAGTTACCGAGGTGTTCTTTCGTTCAGGTAAATTGTGCGATTCACGCATTCTAAGAATAGTAACGGCCAAGGAAAAAAATGTGCCGGAACACTCGCAGACAAAAATTGGCCGCGTATCTGCGTGCGTCGCTGCAAATGCCGTCGCAAGACGATAGTCTTCTGCCGGCCGTATTACTATGTTTTGCCTTGCCTCTATGTTGAATCAGCCGCATCTGGCTGGCATTGATAAAATAGAAGATTCGCTGCGTGAAATATGGACGCCATCTGGCAGTGGTGTCGGGAAAGATGAGTTTGTGCACAACCCAGGGCCACTGCCAGCGGCAGCACCATATTGTCGGCAGAGGACTTTGCGTGCATATCATCGCATTTCTTGCATAGCGTCGCATTTTCAGCGCAGCATAAGAAACACTAGGGTCTTTAGAATTACGTATCTATGTATTTTCTAGTTAAGGAACACACCACCTAATACTTGCGTATTGATGATGCTCTGCGATATGCGTAATTTTTGTTTTTTGATCGACAATGTTCACAAGTATAATCACAGGCACCAGTTCAAGTTGGGTGGTTAGCAAGTGCTTAAACTTTGGCCGGATGTCTGAATCGTGTGACAGGCGGACACACAGAAAAACAGACAGACCAAAATTTCTGCGTTGGAGTTTCCCAAAAATGACTGTCTTTCAAACAAACTCTTGTGCGCAATGGCCTTGTTGCGCTCTTTAAACACACTCGTTATCAGTATAGGCGTCACGGGCATATTCCATGTCATGTATGTACAGTACTCACGGATTGAAAGGTGAGGATGTGGGTCTAAGTAATGCACATATTCTTGTTTCCTGTGTCATCAGTTCTAGTCCTATTGGTGTAAATGGGTTGCGAACACTTAAGTGAGACACAACGTTCCCTTGAGCGGCCAGGTTCGTAGCGACATCAGACTGTTGTCTCCCGCAATCGATAATAACTGCAGTTATACTAAAAATCATGTTATGTTTCAATACGTGACGCCTGTACAAGCATGGCGACGTAAAATGCATTATAAATGACGGGGTATGGAAACACGGACAAAATAGACACTTTTAGTTTAGCGTAGGTAACGAGCCTACCAGGGGCGTAGCCAGAAATTTTTTTCGGGGGGGGGGGGGGGCACCTCCTTGATTTCGGAGGGGGCACCTCCTTGAAATGGGCATTTTTCGCTATGTATGCCATGACGAAAAAAAATTTCGGGGGGGGGTAGGGCCACGTGCCCGGTGTGCCACCCCCTGGCTACGCCACTGGAGCCTACGTACGCAGCATGGCTACGGGAGAGAAGTGCGCATGCGCAGTACGTAACGTATCTATTTCATGGATGCGTGCGTACGCCCGAAAAAAAAAAAAATCCGGCGCACGCAAATGTAACGAGACGTAGCGCTAGCTACGTGACACTCTCGCGAGATCTCTAATGAAAGAGCAGCCAGATTGCAAGATGACACAGAACGTAAAAAACGTGGATCCAATGATTTAGCTTGACTTGGATGCCAGTGGCCGTTATAACGGCCGCTACCGCAGGATGGCGCTAAGAAACACTCGAAAGCTGTTTCATTTCACATATAATACGTCTAGTTGAACGAAACGCATCCCGGTACGGTCGATACGGTAAACTAAAAGTGTTGCTGAGCGTTTCGCTTTTAGCGTACGCATCGTATCGTGCTGCGTACGTGGGCTTGTTGTGTACGCTCAACTAAAAGTGTCTAATAAGGAAGTCAGGATACCACAAACGCCTAATAAGAACTGAAGATGGCACAACGGCGGAACAGAAAGAAAGCACGAAAACTGATCTGCGCATGCCCATGCAATGTGCGAACCTATCAATCTGGCACGTGTGGGGAACTACGAGAAAGATGACTGTTAAGGCATTTGATTGCATTTTTATGCAAGTTAATCGACAATTGGCTGATGCGTGCGCTACCAATTACCGATATGCCGTGCTTCAATCATCAGACGAGTTTCTTTATTCCTGCGCTCTAAGGCAAAAGTTTGTTAAAAGGGTGTGTGTTTCATCCCTTCGGGGACTAGTGGGCCTGCCACAACCATTAATCTCTTTAAGGACTAACGACTCCGGGTCTAACAGTTAGTGCACAAAGATCACTTCAAGAACTAACATGTCGTCTGCACATTTACGCCTTACCAGGGAACCGTTAGTCGCCACAGATCATGTCAATGGACTAACACATAGTCCTCACATTTACACCTTAGTTGACAACCATTACTCCCCACAGTTGCACCTCAATTAACTAACTTTTAGTCCTCACATTTACACCTTACCGGCTACCGTTAGTCCACACAGTTGCACCTCGCCCAAGGAACGGTCGGTCCACTCAAATACAATGCTCGGATGAACTTTTCATACCCAGTTCAAATAATACGTTTATCACCAGGGATAATTTTCTACAGTTACTCTCCGCAAGGCTTAATACTTTTATCGCCTGTTTTTCGCCGCAGTGAGCGACAAATGGCACGGAAAAGAACACGCGAAAAAATATGTAGTCATGCGTGTTTCACTGCTTTCGCAGTCAATGCAACAACGCAAGATAAAAGTGACACAGTGAATTTTTTTTTTATTTTTCTATATACACATGAACTTTCTTCATTCTTTCAGTGAATTAACTGTCAAATGTCCAATACAGATCCAGCCGCGATAGATGACTGGCACCGCACATGCCAGTGCACTCAACCTTCTGCACATTGCGGACAGCGGCTGCGCAAAAAGATTGCAAATAGTTAGTCACACGTGACAGAGAGGATGAAGATGCACGCACATGGCAAATACGTGCAATGTTAAATGTAAACAAAAACACATGTTTAAAGCATGGCATGCAAATAATTTCATCGTTATGTCATACATCATCAAAGACGCATTTCGAGTCACGTAGCGCAACAGTTCAAGTGCGGCAGCAGCAGCAATCACGCCGAGGCGTCGTGAACCACCATGCCGCCAAGTCGGTGAGTTATCTGCTAGCGGCGTCGTACAGCTCGGTCACAAAGCACAGGCGAGCTGACGCCCAAGCCGACATTCGCGGGGCATTTCGTGCGCGCGATGTAAAACTGCACCCAGAAGTTTACTCAGCGTGGGCTCCACTGCAAATGCGAATTTCTGCTCTGTTAGTGCGCAGCGCTTCTAACCTAGCAGGTAGTTGTGTAGCTCCCAAAAACTACTACATGCAGGCTGGGCCATCTATTTGGAGGCCATGTTCTCCGACAAAGCGCGAATATAGCTTTCTCGGAAATGGGCCTTTTCCGGGTAGGTAGTCTGCGCATGCGCGCCGGCCTCGAGGAGGCACGTGCCATGATTTTTGGTGGCCAAAACGCGACGACAGGCAAGGTATATGTAAACTGGTAGCGTAACTTCCATAGAAGCCCATGTATCCAGTAGCTGGCGGCTCGTTGCCACCGTCGCCATCTACGTATGGAGGGGACAACTAACAGCAAAACGATAAAAAATAAAATATGACGTCACAACCGGAAGCGGCAGCGACGTCATGAATTTCATGAATTTGCCCTAAATGGCGCGAAATTGAAATATTTCTTAATTGCTGACCTTATACATATCTTTTAATAAATTCGCGATTTTATTGCGCCTTTATGGCTCGCCAATTGCATCCGCGAGAGAAAAGGAAGACCAACAAGAAAGATTGAGGAAGCAAGGTTGTTTTATTAGCCAAATAGTGTACTTGCAATATACACCAAAATACTTTGCAGATGAAAAAAAAATTATGATACAGTGGCTCAAGAGCACAATGCTTGGAAAACTCACGTTGCCCAACCTAGGAAAACTACTGGAGCGAAACAGCAGCCTAGGAGTATCACTTGGACGGGCTTAGAGTACAGCGTTTACTCAGGAAAGGCGAGCGCACACGGGCCGCGTGTCACCGAAAGCAGTCTGCAGTCACTGGAGCACTTAACTACACATTCCGTGGGCTAGTTCAGCTTCTCTGAAGTATCGCGCCAGTAAATAACACATAAGCAAATAAATAACCTACGGAAGAACACCCATGAAACCACCTAGCAGAAGTGAGCGATGCCTCGTTGACCCGACAATGCGCCGAACTAAACACACGCCCACATCATCCGACATCCCACGTTGCAGACTGCCTGCATACGCCCCCCATTTATGGCGCTCGAAAAAAAAATGAGGCAATCAACTATTTTGCGAAGTGTCAAATAAGCCGTAAAGTAAATTTCTAGTCTACTGTGGCGTACATAAAATTAGGAGCATTCGAAAAAAAAAATTCCCTTGTGTTTTTCGTTTTCGTTATTTGTCCCCCTCCTCACCTAGTCGCGCTTCAATCGTACGGCGGGCGTTGATGTCTGTGGCGATATGTTCTCGACCACTTTTCGTTCCAAGTTTCGCGACCGATATAATTTGACCATGACGACAGGTGCGGACTAAGTGACATCTGGTGTCACAAATATGAAAATGTTTCCCCCAAAGAGAGGCGCGAATGCAGGCCTCCGAGATTGCCTACCGGCATACGGCCGACAATTTCGGAGCCCAAGGGCCACCAGTTTTGATTTCGGTGATCTCCGCTTGAGGTGCTGTTCGGACTAGGAAAAGGCCCATTTCGTGCTCCGCAAACTTTTGGAGGCAGGGGTACATTGTCGTCTTTTATGGAAGGGAACACGCGAGCACGTGGCCTGCGCTCTCCTGTGGCTGCTTACAGCACCATCAACCGACAGCTGAAGAAAGCGCGTCCGCTTTTGGCAGCACCGCCCGTTCTCAAATCGGAGCGGGAGCGTTATCTAGCAACGCTTTACTATCGGCCATGACTCATTATTTTGTTGGCCAATAGGGGGGCGCCAAAAGCTGACGTGCTTTCTTTAGGTGTCGATGATGGTGCTGTAGGCAGTCGCCGCAGAGCACAGGCCACGCGCTCGCGCGTTCCCTTTCATAATGAACGAGTGTACACACAACACGATCGAACCCGTTGCGGCAAGCGTGGTCCTTTTTGCGCATGTAACAGGTGTGGCAGAATAAACAGTGATCACTCACTTATCGAAGAATCCAGCGGCGATTTCTGCCCAGAGTCAGATTGAAATCATGGATCCGATAGGCCTGCCGTCTTCTCTGTGGCCATTCCCAACCGGTGGCGACGCAGCGCCGTGTGCCGTGACTACGCCAGAGATATACAGCACGGCGTCGCGACGTGTCGAGACCTGCTCCCGGCATCATGAGTACGGCGAAACGTAAAAGCACCAGCGCACGCTCATCCACGCGTAAGTGTAGGACCTATATCTAAGGCCCCGCGGCGTAGTTCCTAGATCGTGGAACTCTCCGAGCGCGATGCAACGCCAACCGTCAACAGGAACACGACGCAGGAGCAAGGAAGACGGTTTGTTTCCTTGACAACGGTTTGCACACATAACGTATATCTGCACACAGCTTGCATCGCCCGCGTGGTTCATCCCTTTGGAGACTAATTGCTTTGCACACGGCACGCATCCCTCTGTGGTTACTCCTTCAACGGTCTATCCTTTCATCGCACGCGCCTATTGGGCTCCGTTACTCCTCTTTCTGTCTTGCGTAATCGCGCTTTTGATTGCACAGGGACGGACTGAATACACCACAAACACAGAGCGCGAACAACTATTTTATTTCCAGACATGTTCTTCACGTGGAAGGGATCACAAAAAAACCTGAGGCAAGATAAAAATGCATTCCTTTGTGTATATGTGTCAAGAAAAGGTGTGGAAATAAAATAGCTGTTAGTTTGCGCTCTGTGTTCGTGGTGTATTCAGTCCGTCCCTGTGCGATAAAAAGCGCGATTACCCAAGATGAAACACCAACTACCCCAAATAGCTGCTCTTAGTCTCGTTTCAGTTAATTTTGCCTTTGAGAGTATGCCGGTACAAAACTGCGCATTCATCGAATATTGGCGTGCACTTATATTCTCAACAATGTAAAGAAAGATTAGCAGGTGAGCCTCCGGTTAGCGATCTCTTATGTTCCAATAATCTCCGGTTAATGCAGCGTCTCGCCTGTCCAACGTAGAAGCGGCCGCAGCTGAAAGGGACCTAATAAACTACACTTGTACGGTCCGTGAATTTGTTGGTGTGTTTTACGAAACAAATAACGGTCCGCTTCATGTCTCTTACTCGTTCATTCTTTCTCTGCACTGTGGCATAAATCTTACCTAGCTTATTGGCAGCCACAAAAGCAACATTAACGCCGTACCTACTTTCTTTAGCCTGTGAGATACGCCATGAATGTACGGTGTACCTACGATACGTTTCTTCCTATCGTTTTCTGCAACCACGCTCAGACTTAACATAACGGATTTCTTTAAACGTTAAGTGTCAGTGGTCACTGCAACAAGAGGATAACCTACATCTAAAAGACACGTAACCTGCGCGCTAAAGATATCACTCATTTCGTGCTCACGCGACTTCGTGAGGGCCGACTGAAGGAAAGACATGGCTATACCGTTCGTTTTTTACAACATTTGATTGCTTCGACGAGAAATTTAAAAGTGGTTTTGAGTCCGCCGCGGTGGTATAGCGGCTAGGGTACTTGGCTGCTGACCCGAAGGTCGCGGGTTCGATCCCGGCCGCGGCGGTCGCATTTCGATGGAGGCGAAATGGTAGAGGCCCGTGTACTGTGCGATGTCAGTGCACGCTAAAGAACACCAGATGGTCGAAATTTCCGGAGCCCTCCACTACGGCGTCTCTCATAAACATATGGTGGTTTTGGGACGTTAAACCCCAGATATTATTAAAAGTGGTTTTGAAGATCTTGGAGAATACTGCCAGCAAACGTGGTTCGTCTGAACCGTTAAGGAAATGACTAGAAATTGTTTTCGACTATTTTGAGGCAATTCTTTAGTAAAGTTGAGCCATCCTTCATTTAATCCAAATTTTTTTGCTCACTGAGGTTACCACGGTTTCAATAACCTCACCTCTACAATAAAATCAAAGTAATCGTCCACATAGCGAAATACATTAATAATAAAATGACCTAAGGCGCCTTCCAAACGTTTGTCCATCTTACTAAAGTATAAATCATTAAGAACCGGGACATGCCTGGAGAATTTGTGCCATACGGTCCACGGAATTTTGGCGTCAAGTCAGATTTTATCAGGAATGCCTCAAGGTCCGTTGCGTTACTCCACGTCACGATAACCGCCAGAAGCAGCTGTACGCCGACTGGATGACGGTAGCTAACCAGCATGCGGAATTCCTGTGGAGGGTAAAACTTCAAGAAATTCAACCATGCAAGAGCAAGATTTTTAAAACGAAAGTGTTTTATGCCGGGGTCCACCACGGCTCCTCTGACGTATTTCCGTCACGGATATGACGTTGTAAAATATTAACATAATGAGATCAAAGAAAAATTAGAAGAAAAAAGCCGGCAGATCCCACGCACTGCGGGAATCGATGTAATGCGAAGCAGCCAGGAAGGAGCAAATCATGCTTTACATAATTTGCATGTCATGTTTTACATGTTACGACCTGTCATTTGTGTTCGTCATGCAGTCACGTCGCGATATACCAATTTTGGTGTATGTCAAGCTAGCGAACTGGACGCAAGCGCACCATGAGCGTGGCATGTAAATGGCATTGTAGATGACATGCATGCCAAGATTTTCATGTTACCACCTGCCACTTATGTTGATTATACAGTCATGTCACTCAATACCAAATTTGCTGTATATCAAGCTAATGAAACGGCCGCGAGCGCGCCATGAGCGTGGCATGCAAGTCATATCGCACATGACAAGTCATGATTTCCATATTACCACTTGTCATTTATGTTCGTCATAGAGTCATGCCACTCAATATCAATACCAAATTTGGTGTATCTCAAGCTAACGAAACGGCCGCGAGCACGCCATGAGTGTGGCAGGCAAGTCATGTCGCACATGACAAGTCATGACTTCCATATTACCACTTGTCATTTACGTTCGTCATACAGTCATGTCACTCAATACCAAATTTTGGTGTATATCAAGCTAACGAAATGGCCGTGAGCGCGCTATGAGCGTGGAATGCAAGTCATATCGCTCATGAAGTCATAAGTTTCATATTACCACTTTTCATTTATGTTCGTCATACAGTCATGTCACTCAATCCCAAATTTGGTGTATGTCAAGCTAACGAAACGGCCGCGAGCGCGCCATGAGCGTGGCATGTAAATCATACTTTTCATGACAAGTTAGTCATGATTTTCATGATACGACCTGCCATTTATGTTCTTCATACAGTCATGTTATGTCATACCAAATTTGGTATAAATCCCATTAACGATACGGCCAGGAGAGCACAATGTCGTAGGCGGCTAGATAGCTAGACAGATACGCTCAAAGTCGCCGAAGTTCGCTAAGAAATGCTTCGCATTTAAAAGTTCCGTCGCCGGGCGTCGAACCTACGACCTCTCACTCCGCAGCGCGCGGCGCGAAACCACTCGGCTACGGGAGCGTACGTTGGTCAGTTTGCTAACGGCAAGCTATTTATACACACCATATACCGTTGGCGGTCCTCAGAGCTCCTCGACTTCAGCGCGTTTTCGTCATCACTAGCGAGATGGCGCGAAGGTGTCACGGAGCGCGCGCTCTAAAGGTCGTCGCGCCTCTCGCTGGAGTGAGCGTGCCCCTCCACGGGGCGTGGTCGCTGGTGCGCGCGCGCTTATCTCCTCATCGGGGCATTCAGGCGCTTCGCACGCCTTGTGCTTCCACCGCAAGTATGCTTTGAAGTTACAGTGATTAAAGAGTGCACGAAGGTCACTTCGTTCGCCGCAGCGGCCGCGTTTACGAATGGAGTGCGCCGCTTACACACGAAGTAATAATTGTGGCAGTTGTTCGCGCTCGTCCTGTGTATGCTTGTGCGTTCGTTTCGTGCGTCTTTGTGTTAGAGCCGCGCGCTTTAAATGTCGAGCTGTGACAGTCCGTGCTCGTCTTGTGTATGCTCATTTCGTGCGTCCTTTCTTCTTGAGGTGCGCGCTGCATGTTTCGAGCTGCTTGCCGTTCTTCACGTCACATTACAATTTGTTGCTGCAGCATTCATTCCTTCTCCCTTGTGGCGAAACAATGCACAATAAACGCTCAACTACTTATGTGAATACACGTTTCACTTTCGTGTTATACCGATTCCTTTGACAGAGGGATCAGCCATGTTCTCTTTTCTACTGTTTCCCCGAAAGATAACCTGCTAGTCCTCGGAGGAGCTGTCTTAGATGATAGCCACTGGGAGACGTCAGCCTTAGGCCCAAAGTACTATTTTACGCCGAACCTCAAACCAATAGACGTGTTACGTTTCCCGCGTACTTTTACATACTAGTGCCCGAAGAAGAGCACTCGCACTGCATTTCAGACTGCGTTGCTAGTTTCAGGGGATCTAATATGCATATCAACTGTCCTGAACCTATTCGGCCTTTGGTGAAGTAATATGTGGAGAAGAAACTCAGGCCAGTAATTCCAGATAAGAAGGAAAGGATATTTCGTAATCGTGCCGGACAGTATGTTCTAAAAAAAAGCATTCACAGCCATAAAAAAAATTACGAAGATCCCGCGTATCATGGAAATTGCTGTTATGCGAAGCATGCGAGGGAACATGACTGGTGTATTTTTTTTATTCAGCGAAACGTTAAAATTTATGCTAAAGATATGTAAAAAATGTTGTTACAGGGGAGCATGTTTTGTATAACCAGTTCTTTAGAGTTGCGTAACGATACCAACGGCAACATGGGTATTAGCAACACCAGAAGCGGTAAGCTGGTATGGCATGCTTGTCCTTGCGAGGATGGTTGCCCTACATAGTGCAAGGTAGACCAACTTCAGTGAATGTCACTTAACTACAGTTGACGTACTAACCCGAAGTGACGCCTGTATCATAGGACTACATATGTAATGTTTTAAAATGAGATAATCAGCACTGCAATACAATTTACGTTTTACCAACACTACTACTGCGTAGGGTCGTTTTGTAAAGCAGTTCTGAGACCTGGCGTGGCTCTGTGGTAGAATACTTGATTGCCACGCAGACGACTTGAGTTAGATTCCTGCTGGAACTATGATATTTATTCTTTGCATCCGTCGGGTCAACGCTGCCGATGTCAACTTTTCTTAACGCTCTCGCATTCACATTACCAATGTCTGTTCTTGCCGTCCCTGGGTAGTTATAAACTGTCAAACACCTGCGGCGCATACCCGCATACCGCGGGATATGCTATACGGGTATGTGCCGCACGTGTCTAGAGGAAGGGGTTTCACGGCGTACGCAACGGGATTTTCACGTTATTCATGTCATGACCAACCAGACATATTCGTCAAAGCCTCTTACCCTCCCATACAAATTTTGGTCTACTCCAAGTTAAGGATGTGATCACCACAGCGCACAGACGTAGACGGCTAGATAGATAGATAGATAGATAGATAGATAGGTAGATAGATAGATAGATAGATAGATAGATAGATAGATAGATAGATAGATAGATAGATAGATAGATAGATAGATAGATAGATAGATAGATAGATAGATAGATAGATAGATAGATAGATAGATAGATAGAAATGCTCAAAGTGTCTGCAGTCCGCAACGAAATGCTTCGCATTTAAAAGAGTTTTAAGACGGTAACGCTTAAACTATCGGTAGTGAGGCAACGTGTTGTCTACCTTTTATTAAAACATAACCTCATGAGAAGAGCTTGTAATATCAAGAAGGCAAAATCATTTACTTTAGAATTGTTTTTTTTAGCGAAAACACATAACAACGAATTCTTTTTTAAGCAATTGTTTCAGAAAAAGGCACCTGGAAAGTCGCTCCATCTAGTTATTTGCAGAACTCCTTAAGCTTTTTGACTTTTGCAGACCTTTTTCGTATGCGTAATTCTCAGGCGCTAGTTAAGTTCCTTTCAGAAGAGAACTTCGGCGGCTTTATTGCTTTTAGTATGGATCTTCAAGACCTTTATTACTCTTTGCCGCACCAGGACTTGCTAAGGTGTGTTAATGACTGCATTAACGAATAAGGGCACAAGACGGCTTTCACCGATAAATGTGACGTTTCGAGGTTTCTTTTTTGTTTTTAGAAATTCTTTCCGTGTATTTAAAGTTGACGCTGCTAGGTTGGAATGAAGGCGTTTATGTGCCGAAATCAGGAATATGTATTGGTTCTAAGGTAGGTCCGGTTCTTAGTTATTTATACCTTCGCTAGACTGACAAACGTTCGGAACGGGCCTTAGGTAATTCTATCATTAAGGTATGTCACCGATATTTGTTTCGTAAAACACAACAACAAATTCACGGATTGCAGTACAAGTGTACTTTTTAAGGTCCCTTTCAGCTGTGGCCGCTTATACGTTGTACAGACGGGACGCTGCATTAACCAGACATTGGAACATAAGAGATCGCTAACCGGAGGCTCACCCTCTAATCTTTCTTTACATTGTCGAGAATGTAAGTGCACGCCAATATTCGATGAGTGCGCATTTTGTGTTGGTATGGGAATGAAGAAACGCTTCCGATGATTGAGGCGTAGCATGATGATAGTAGTGGTAGCATGCGTGAACGAACCTTGGATTAATTTGCATGAAGATGAAATCGAATGCCTTAACAGTTATCTTTCACGTAGACCTCCGCGCGTGCCAGATTGATAGCTTCGCATATTGCATGGGCATGCCCAGATAAGTTTTCGTGCCTTCTTTTTTTCCGCCGTTGTGCCCACTTCAGATGCTAGCCGGCGTTTGTGGTGTCCTGACTTCCTTCTTGTGTCCGTGTAAAAGACAGGCCCTGTCTTTTAGAATGAATACGTGCCGACTAGAACAGCTTTCTGTTATTCTAATTCGTAAAATGGGGGCCAATATAAAAATGTCACTGGCCTCACGTCGTGTGCTTTACCTTATCGTGTTTATTTTATTTTATTTTTTTTGTACATGGTCTTTCAGCTAGCTTCAGCCATGTATTAAAACATCAACCTAGGCGCTACTTGTCTCGAATTGGCGTAGTAATGTTCTGAGCCATATGCAGCACACCATGATGTTTGTTTTCTAATCCGCCAAGCTTTGTAAGCAACACAGAATGCTAAATGAAATTTTAAACAATTCTAGAGAAGAATGTCCAATGCAGATATGTTAGCACTTGTTCAGAAACCTGTGACTTTTAAAGTTTCGCATGTATAAATGTAGGTTTTTAGGTTCGCATCTACAAATGTAGGCAGGAGGCTCAAATAAACTTCAGTTGCTAGAGCACTTTCGTTTGTGGTTTATGTGTACCTCAATGTGTCCTTGTTTGTCAAGCTCGTCCAAAAATACAGTGCCCTGCTGGATTTTCTCAAGCTTTCTTTGAATCGCGCTAATTATAAAAAAAACCACAGGTCTGCCACCTACACGCGGCTTCTTTAGTCCCCTCAAATGTAACTTGAAGGAATGATTAAAGGCTGCTCCGCGCAAAGAGGTTGATTGAAGAGGCTATCGGTGACTGCGATGGAGTTTAAGTGATAATAGGAGGAGAGCGGATTTATGTGCCTTAGGCGGCAGTCACTTGGTATATATATTTTTAAAAGGTTAATTAACGCAAGTTTTAAAGAAAGACTAGAAAAAATTAATCAGGGTAGTTATTTTAACCTTGAGGAAACAACCCAATGTTTTTGAACAATCGCTACAACTTTTGTATTAAAGGTAGGCTTGGGTTACTATTTAAAAAAAGATCATGAAGAAACCTATTAATTACCGAGCTTGGTGGATCGGAAAAATATGACGTGCTCTGCATGGCTAAGAACAATACTGCGCCAATTCTAGACGCTTGTAGCTTTTTTTTTCATACATTGCGAATGCTAGCTGAAAGACCCTGTGTAGTCTTTGCGATGTGTTCCATTACCACATGAAAAAATGCAGTCAAAGCCACCATGTAATATTTACGCACTGCCATTGCTTTTTATTTATCCTAAGAGGACGTGGAACGATTTCTATTTACATTGCTCGTGCCGAGTGCGACGCCTTCTGTCAACGGTCGGGATTCACCAAGGTCCACTCCATTATTATGGCCGCCTAAATCTGACGAAACACCCGCAATACTTCTAACATTCGATAGGCCAGTGGATGGTAGATTACCACTTCCAAGCGATGTGATAGGAGGTAGGCCGTAAGCAATAATAGTGGAGTGTCCACCACCTGGCTGCGGCAGGAAGCCTGTGTTTTCCCGCCCTCCATTTCCACCCTCGCGAACAACAGCTGAGTGCAACGCCGTCCTCGAGCTCTCAGGCCCGGTCGTACCCGTGGATGTTGCACCTCCTCTGTGTACTGTGATAGTAGTGATGCCGTCACCATTGAGGCCTGTGTGGAGCATACCAGACGGGACATTCGTTGCAACATTAGTGGTACCTGCTGTAATTCTTGTTTCTGGGGATATTCCGGTTGCAGGAACGCCAGGTCCACCAGTAGGGTTCACTAAAACTACTGGACCTACACCCCCGTTTCTATCAACCCCGGCAACACTGATGAGTCCAGTGGTGGTCATGGCTGCAGGTGAAATTCCATTAACTGCAACTCCGGATCCCGTGGTAGCTGGTAATATTACACTTACGGGGCCTACACTGAAAGAGCCACCGCCTCCACCAGCCGTAACACTTCCCGCGGCACCACCTGTAGCCGTTAAACCTGGAGATGAAGTGACAGTGATGCCCACAGGCAGTGTGCCATGTGATATGCCCTCTGTATGTGTTCTGCTATCGGACCCCCCCCAAGTGGACCGTTCGCAGGTGCAGAAGCAACACCCCGGTTCGCTTCGGAAATTGGGCTGTGTGCTTCAACTCCATTTGAATGTATACCTCGTGCTCCCACTGAACCACGGGGCCCACTTGAACTAACCGAAATGGCTGAGTGCACGCTTCCCGTTCCTGAGGTACGACCTGCAGTGCTTGAACTGCTGTGCCCCTCCAGTGTTCTACTACCACTTAAAGTTGTAGCTACGGAGTTAATTCCAGAAAAACCCGCGCTGTTTACTTCAGTTTCACGTGAATGTAAGGAATTTGCGCCTATTGAAGCATTGAGCCTACCTGAAGTAACTGAAACGCTTGGGTGTGTACTTTCTCGGCCTAAAGCACTATTTGTAACGCTGGAACCACCATGTGCACCAATTCCATGTAAAACTGTAACCCCAGGGTTCGTTACAGAATTGATTCCACCATTTGCTACAGCAGTATATGAGCTTCCACTTCCTTCACGCATTGCAGCACCAGACCCGCCTGAACTTACGGAAATGCCTGAGTGTGGAAACGTAGTTTCTGAAATACCACTTGAAACACTCGAACCCCCGTTCCTATTTAAAGATGAAACATGAGAGGTAATTGCGGCATTTCCAGCATTATTTACAGTGGTGCCATATACAGCAGTGCTGATGCTTCGTTCTGGTAATGGTCCAGAAACAGTTACGGGAGGTCTTGTTAAAAGGCTGGTGGATGCAGTTTCTCTGCCGGCAGTGATAGCAGCTGCGGGAGATGCTGTAGCAGCTGTCGAGTCTCTGCCTGCTCGATTACGATCGGTACTTTCCCCCGACAATTCCTAATGTATTGAGTGGAGTTGAAACACGTAATATACCATGAGTGTGCCCACTATTCACTGCATTACCAGATGGCTGGGTCTCAACTCCTCCTATTCTTCTACCGGTAGACGCGTTATCCATGCCATTTATATTACTAGCAGTGCCTCCTGTGTTAGGTATAACACCGTCATTTCCTCCTCTTGGTGAACCACCAGCAACATCATCATTTCGTACAGCGCCACCGGAGCCTGTTCCTACCGAGTGTCTGCCAGCGCTTGCCACGCCATTCATCATATTGGAAGCGGATCCAGTTGTTGCTGATGATCCTCCAGTGTTGCTGGTACTCAGTACAGCAGCAGTTGGTATGCCAATAACGTGGCTGTTTCCATGAGATGCCGTGGTAACTAGCGGAATTCCGATGTTTGTAACCCTGGTTATGGCGCCACCAGGGCCTGCACCATTCCCTAAGGATATGCCTTCTCTAGAAGCAGCACCGCCGGAAACACCACCTCTCCCGACAGCGCTTATTGACTCCCCACCCGTAAAAGCGCTTACACTGGAACTACTGATACCACCATGGCCACCTAAATGTATAGCCCTCGGCACAGCACTAATACCTGCCCCGCTATTTACGGAAACACCTTCCACATTAACACCAGCACCTGATGCCACAAGTCCTCTCCCGTTACCTAGCGACGTACCTCTCGCGTGAAGACCGACACTTGGGCCACCAACTCTCACTCTGCTACTTAATGGATTTCGAGCGCTACCACTGTGTGCCGACCCGCCAACAGCCATGCCACTACTTAATGATGCACTTGTCGTATTGTAACGTATACCATATCCGTGGAACTCTGATACACCACCTAAGGGTGCACCGCCAGTGTCGAAACCGCCCACGCCCCGATGAGATCCCGCAGCATTTATAGTGCTTGTTACCGTATTGGAGGGATGCGTAATCGTATTGCCAGGTACGCGAACACCAACTAAACTTGTTCCGATTGCATCCATGCCAGTTCCCGAAGCATTAAGGAATGATGTGCCACCAGCGCTCGCACCTAGAGTATCAGTTCTTGTAGTACCACCTAAAGATCCTCCTGTGATGCCTAAGCCAGTATTGCCCCGGTTATTTCCTGAGAGACCTGATCCTGCAGAAACAGAAAATGGTACATTTCCTCCACTTAGGCTAGCGCCCGCACCGCCAACACCCACAGGGCTACTTATACGTCCATCCACGACCCCTGTGCCGGCACCGGCGACGCCGTTAGCAACGCCACCAGATGGTGTTCCAGCAGAAAACGATACACCTCCGCTCCTTATGTTCACAGCGGCATTGCCAACTCCGGCATTAGTGCGTGAAGGTCCACCAATAAGTATTGTGCCGGGCCCACCCGGGGCATTTCCAATAGCACCAGATGGAGAAGTACCAGCCGCAGATAATCCTCCTGCAGGGCTGTTCATTCTGATGCCATGCGTGCCCACGCCTCCTACACCTATTCCAGCACTGATTGAGCCCGGTGCTCCTGATATGGAAAGGGGTGTCACTCCCCCTCGTGCATCGGTACGGGCCCCGCTCGCGGCATTCGTACTACTTAAGAAAGCACCACTACCACTTGGAGGAAGGAGCCCTATAACGCTAGGTAAAATGGCGCCCCATGGACCTATTACCCAGCCACCAGGATGCATTGCGCCTCCAGGCAAGCCCACACCACCGCCGTTAGAACCTGTCCTAATCAGCATCACTAAATTGCGAAGGTGCCATTCACACTTTTCCTGGCGTACGCATGCTCTCCCATGGTATCCCCAAAACTCGGCGTAGCCCTCGTCACAGACACAAGCGCCCCTGTGGCAACTGCTGATACAAGTCTTGGGTGCGATAATGCCGCATCTTGGTAAGCAGTTAGATACGCAGGGTTGAAATGTGGAGTGTGGCGGGCATATTGGGGGAAACCTTTTCGCCTTGACACACCTTTTCCAATTCCTCGAGTCCCTGTAAAATCAGCAAAACACAAAGATAAGGGTGAGGTTGTTTTGTCATTTATACAGGTGTGAGAATCCCTATTCGAGATAAGTGTACACCTCTAAATTGTTCTAGTTGACAAAGAAAACCAATAAAATAGCGAGAAGAACTCAAGGATACACAGGATAACAACTATAGGATACATAAGCCCGTCCTGAAGCCGCGTTGGCACGCCTTGAGGCCCCTGTCACTGACACTGCTGCAGCGCCGACCCGAATTCTCGTCTCATCGAAAGTATAGCTAAATGAAATAGAATTTTGGGAAGGAGTAAGGGCCTGTTAAACAGAATATAATGTGCCCGCTCTTCATCTTAGTCCTTCCTTACTGTGTGTGTGTTTACGCAAGTCTGTTTGTTCTCGCCCCTCTCTTTTCATGATGCTGCCCTTTCCCCTATGTACAGTAGCTAACTGACCTGCCTTCTACACACACACACACACGTATATATATAAATATATATATATATATATATATATATATATATATATATATATATATATATATATCGTCAACAAATGAAGGAGCACACTTACGAATATTGAATATTTTTACTGCTTTACGTTTCGGCCTTGGCAAGGCCTACGTCAGAATCTTTCCGAAACGTAGACCAATAAAATATTCAATTTTCGTAAGTCTGCGCCTTCATTTCTTGACTATATGTGCACCGGACGTACCTACAAAACTTTCTTTGGAATCATTTGATATATATATATATATATATATATATATATATATTGAGACTGATGCGTTGAGAACTGGTCTATTTCTTTGGGCTGTGGTTTGCTTACAAAGTATCCGATCTCAACGCAAGTTGCGACAAAATATACGGGAAGGACGATAATTTTGTTGCCGATCCCACTGTTTTCTACCCATAAGAAAATATGGATATATATGGATATGCATATTCTCGTATTTTGGTATGAATTAGGCATAATGAAAACGACGAAATGATTTGCAAGAATCGGTGGCATCTCTTGCACAGCTTTCACGTCAGCCAGCGGATGTTCACGACGTCATGTTCATCAAGTTTCATTGACGCGAAAACCAAGCACTCTATACTCCCACGTGCGCGCCGTGTCGCCTTGATGCTTGCGCATTCGCGTGCGCTTGGCGCCCCTCTTTATGAAATTTATTAATTCGCTGTTTTCGTAACTTTTCTTTTATTGTTCTTTTTTTCTGCCATGCACATAAAAAACGCGAAAGAACATTACATTTTCGCTCTTTTATTGCCCCAGACGGCTTAAAATCGGGTAATTTGTAACAAAACAACAGCTCAACGGAATAGGTCAGTTCTGCCTAGAATCACTCTCTATGTTTCGCCGTGTGTGCATTGCTTCACGGAAACATGTGTTGCGCCTGAAAACTATGGACAACCGAAGCTCACGTGAAAGGAATGAAGGAAAGAAGAAAACAAATGGAAAAAGGCAGGAAGGTTAACCAGCCACTCTGGTTGGCTGCCCTACACAAGGAAAAAGCGAAAGGTGAGTGGAAAGATAAGAGACAGAGGAGCAAAGTAAAGAAGAGAATGATCGATATATGCGCTGACGCGTATGTGACGGTGGCACATTGCAATAAACAAAGGCGTTCAGAAAGGAGTTTAAGCACTCATAAACACACCACAAACAGTGTGCAGTTGACGAAGAACACTATTTGTTTTAATGTAAGACGTTTCTCCCAAATTGTTGGTATCGGAGTGATTAATATTTCGCTTCTAACCCAGCACTCGAGATTACTCAAAGCAGATCTATCATACCACTCCTGGCAGGCTCACTGCCACAAACTTACTATCGTGGCTTAATGTTATTGCTTGCTCTAATCAATCCGCACCGCGCCGCCCCACTTTGCCCTTACACTATCCCTTGGGTTAACTTATCGGCGGGAAGTACTCTTTTTGCTCTTTCACGACACGTGTCATCGCCCTTATCTTTCCCCTTCTGACAATACGTGCATCATTTCATAGTATAACAATCAGTATCTCCCTACACACCATAAAGAGAATGTTTAGAAGTGTGTCGCCATTTCAATGAAGGCCCGGATTTGTGATCAGCTCTATGGTCGCGGTGTAGAGCTTAGTCTACGATTTAAAAAAATTCAAACAGCCACAAGAGTGCCTCAACAAAATGTGAAGTTCGGAGAGATGGTGTAGCTTTTGAGAACTTTCGAGCGCAAAACCAAATATTTACAAGACCGAGAGACACCTGTGTAACAATCCTCCTGTGTATCTCTTTCTTGTTAATGTCTGCTTTTGTGCTCAACAGTTCCCACAAGAGTGTGATAGCCGGGATACCGCTTCAAAAACGTCATCTGCCTTAGCACTTCTAAATAAAGAACCAGATGACCAACTCACACGACCCAACCTGGAGGGCAGTCGCATCCCGGGACGCACATCCTGCCGCAGAAAGGCATTGTCATATTGTACGTCACGGGGCACGCTGAAGAGCACATGTGCCAGTCTTTCTGAAGACGGCACTTGCAGCGTCTGCAGAGCTTCCTCGGCACGCACTCGTCCCAGGAGTTCCGGACGTAAGTTGGCTTGCACACGCATTTACGGAGTCGTTTGAACACCTCACGCGGAGTATAGGCAGGCCTGCAGAACTTGTCGCGCCGAGGGTGGCCCCGAACAGGAACTTCATTTTCACCGCATATAGGGGTGTGGCACCCTTCAATGCAATACATGTAAGTCTCAGTATGAATGGTGTCGCAGTAGGTAGCAATATTTATTGGGTATTAAAGCTATTATCTATTCATTTTAGACATTTTAACGAAAATGAGTGCACAGAATTTTAACCTGCCTTTCGCAACCAGATGTTTTAATGTAAATACACAGTTACAGTATATTTAACATGATAGAGGACTTTTCTTTATTTCTTTAGTGTTCTTATACCCGTCGTTCCGATATATAAATTGACGTTATTTTGGCATATTGACTGATGGTGGAATGCACGCAGATATTCCCACTATATTCGTTGGGAAGCGCTGATTTAAATTCCCTAAAAACTGGCACTTTCCTCTATTAGACTACGGGACTGCTCTTGCCATTAGTCGTTACACCTCTCAGCCTTAGTCAGTTTATATCACTGGTGATGTTCTAATGTACGATTTAATAGCAGTTATGAATCAATTGCTTGGGTTGCTTGTTACAAACTTACGCAAATGTCACCACTTCACACCGATCATCTCCTATTCCTTAATGGACAACTTGGCCACCGCAGAGACTCACTGGTTAGCGGGCTCTGCTGCTGATCCCCAATCGGGTTTATTACTGCCGCGGAAATCACATTTTGACGCATCCAATATGATAGCGGCCTTTGCATTATGCAATATCAGTTTGAATTAAAGAGCCCCAGGTGTGTCCGGATCCGTAGCCCCACTTCTACCATCTCTCATCTCCTGAGACTGTTCGGGGCGTTACGCCCCATAATGTAAGCTGTCGATCTTAAAACAAAACTCAGCTGTGTGAAGTAGCCGCCACAGTTGCTCGGCTAATCTAAAACAGAGAGAGGGGCCTTAATCATGGTTGTCAAAAGTTTGACACCCATGGTTGAGCAAAACATCTTCATTCCCTTCTGCAAAGGCTGTGCAGTATCGCGATACAAGGGTATCGCGATAGTATTTCATAAATACATTCGAGTATCTGTATTCTGTATCGAGATACATTTGGCAAATGTATTTGTGTCTCAGTAGTGAAGTACTTTACGATGTATCGATTATATCGAAATACAGTGCAGAAGGCGGGTATCTGGTTACCTTTTTTTTCGGAAATGAGCGAACGGGTTTCCAATGCGGAAGGAGGACCTTTTTTTTCCTAATCAAAGCAAAGGCGCGCCGCCGGTGGGCGACACAGTAAGGGTCATGAAGGGTTCCCCCACACGCATAGAATGGCCCATGTGATAACGCGCCCAGCATCGCGGACGGCAAAATCGCGGAAGCAGTATTGTCCTGCTGTGCCGACGGAAGTAACATCTTCTCAAGGCAGGTGTCACATCATCCATTTTTTTTTCGAGTGAAAAGCCATTTTGCGACTTCGCGAGTCTTGTCTTGAGGTCAAGTCGACGCCGTCTAAATGGCAGCCTACTCTAGCAGCTGTTTTTGCTCAAGAGGAATTAACGCAAAATCCTTCTCAGCAAGCGAACCATGTGTCTAGAATAAATGTCTACTTTTCTTGACGCCCTGGTGTTCACGAGTGATTCGAACGATATTCTTGCCTTGCAAGTTTCAAATTAATTATAGTACTACTCTGCACTTCATAAATGTCTTAGCGGAGCGTCATCGTCCTCGAAAGTAAAAAAATCATTTCAGTTGTTACTGTATTCCGGGATACTTTTTCTGTCTTTTTTTTTCAAAAGTATTTCGGAAATATCCCGTTACGTGAAAGAGAAATCTATTTCAGTATCTATAATTTAGGCCTCGAGCACATGCATATCGATATCTATATACCGGAATAATTTTCTAAATGTCTTTCCCGCCCTGCCTTCTACCCTTTCGGCGCAGATTGCCCCCACGGCCTCACTTTTTAAGCCTGTTATCTTTTTCCTTTTGGCTCACCCAACCCAACAGAACAGTCCCTCCGTGTCCCCGCGCCAACATCTCGTTTTCCCATTCGCAAATTTATTCTCTTTTGTTTTAAATGCGAATGCATTTCATAGTCGGGCTATGTCAGGCATCCGGCGTCGTGCGGCGTTGACGTTGTCCGCGGCAGGTGTTATCCCTCCGCTCTCACTCCCTCTCCTATAGCAACAGCTGCGGGCGCGCGCGCTTATCCTCGCCCCTAGCAACCGGAGCATGTGGTGCGGGCGGAGTAGCGGAGAGTGAGTGGAGAGGAGGAGCGCGCTCTGACGCGTGAGGGCGCTCGCATCGCGAGAGCTCGGCGGAGCTATATATGAAAATAAATAAAAAAGAAATAAAAAAAGAAAAGAAAAGAAACACAAAAAAAGCAAAAAAAAAACAGGCGCTGCGCCGTGCTCCCGACCGGGCTGCAGAAATTAGGCGCCTTTTACTTCTTCGAACCACAACCACCATATATGAATGGAGTGAAGCGCGCGTGAAATGCATTCGCATTTCCTCACGATTCCCTTCGGGGAGGTGGGGGCATTTTTTGTTGGAGGAGGGAGTACGAAACATACACATACACGCTATAAGGTAGACAGTTGCAGCTTTAAAGATAACTCCACTTGTCGAAACGTTGGCTCTAGAGACACCCCGTATTTAATAGCTTTTCATCTCTTTTTCTACCTAATCTCTTTAGTGCGCTCAGCAGGGCAGTACTACTCTCAAATAAATAAAATATATGTTTTATATTCTGCCACTTGTATGTGAGTTGTGATGTTTCACTTTTCATTTCTTAACTCAAAGGACACAGCCCGCACATGGGAACACGATATTAGCGAGTTCCACTCGAATGTCATCCTTTGACAGAATAGCGCAAACAAATAGACGGATGGATTGGCTTTTTTTCTGGTTTTTTAAAATCAATAAACATATCTGATTCAGATATGCTTGTAAATGGTGAGTGGAAAACATGGCGAATAGGTTACACAAGTCAAAAGAAGGGTAAGTTCATATATCAGTGGATAGAAGCATTCGTACAAAAAAAAAAACTGGAGCAAAACAATAACAGCAGTTTGATGTCATCCGTGTTACAGGAAGTTTCAAGTTTTTTAAGAAGGAGGCAGGAAAAGCGTTGTTCTATAATGCAAGAGACCAGAATCGTCTACATTTCTGGAACACCTTCACGCATCTTTTCTGGCACTTGCGGCGCAACTAAAACATGTGCCAAGGCACGGACGATTGTCGAGACCACGGTTGCGTCAAGGTGTTGTAGAGACTGCAAGAAAAGTCCTTGCCTACATTGTGGGATAGTTCATAAAGCTATAGTACTTTATGCATACAACGTCCGCATGTAGCAATCTTAGCCGTATAATAAGTTTGTCGTGCGCAGTGTAAAATTGGTATACAGCGCACTGTCCCGTTTATTTTCTGCTGTTTTTTCAGGACGAAGTTTTTGTTCAAGTTCAAGCAAGGTTGCTTTCATTGTCTTGTATGAAAGCTTTGCCCTTGGTGAATATTGTTGCAAGTGTTCATGAATATAAAAGGCAGATTTTTTTTCTTTTTCTTGCACGCTGTGCCCGGAGATAACAATGAAATGTTGCAAAAAAACAGAAACTGACATAACACACGAAAGCTGAAGCGGTTGCTGTTGAAATGTTTCTGGTATGTTCGTATAGCTGATACGAAAACAAAAAAAAGCAATAAAATGTGACCGAATTTATTTTATATTCCCATATTATCGCTTCAAGAGTTCTTCCTAAAACAAAAAAGTCACAGTTTCGCCGCAAGGGCGAAGCAATGAATGCGATAGCAACAACTTGGGATTACAGGCGAAGAACGCCAAGCAGATCGAAATTTGGAGCGCGCTGCTCAAGCGCAAAGACGCACGAAAAGAACAAACACTGGACGAGCGCGAAATAACAACGTTCACAACTCTACACTTAACGCTCTGCTCAAACACAAAGGGCGCACGAAACATACGCACAGGTATACACAGGACAAGCGCGAACAAGCGTCATAGTTGTTACTTCACTGTGTTTGAACAGCGCGCTTCTTTCGCGAACGGGGCCTCTGCAACTAGCGAAGTGGCCTTTGTGCGCTCTATAACCTAAACGCAACCTTTCCGGTGAAAGTACACGACGTAAAACCGCCCCCATCCCCCCATGCCAAAATAAGCTCGCATGGGTACGGGCGACTACGCCGCGAGGGCAAATGGCAGGTTGCAACGAGTGGCACCCAGCGCGCACTTCGCGCCATCTCACTGGTTTGCTGGTAAGGCAGAGAACACCCTGATATACCCCCGAGATCGGCGTACCGCCAGCGGTGAATGGTGTATATAAATAGCTCACCGTTAGCATGCTGAAGGACGTGCGCTTCTGTGGCCTAGCGGTTAGCGAGAGGTCGCCCGTTCGATTCCGCGCGTCAGAACATATTGTTCTTTGTGGCTTTTATATTTATATATATATACATATATACGGGGCATGACACCGACGCCGACGGCGAAAAGCAGCCGAGAGTGTCCATATATTGCAATAATAAAACTCAAAAGCCCAATTTACAATGCTACCTGCTTGGGGAAAAGTACCTTTCATTGATTGGTTGTTGCCTTTGCTAATTATATGCTTGCTGCCATAGTTGCACAGTACATTAAAGTCTGCAGGCAAAGTCACTTTGCATTATATTTACTTCTCTTTACATACTTCGTAGCATACACCGCACGTGGTACATTGAATGTGGCTGGAGCTGTGCTGCTGAAGGGTCAAAATTTCTGCCAGAGCGCAGCTATGAAGCCTGCAAGATAACTATGCGCTCTACAATATGGTCGCACTACGGTACAATATTTATTAATTAGTTTGTATCGAAATAAATTGGATGAACCCACAGTAATTGCGTAAAAAAGACTATTTCGGTGCTGCTTGCAACTACTCCCCATGTCGCAAAAAAAATTAAAAAATTGGAGTGAATTTTTACATTTGGAGGTTTCTTGTTGTTATTTCCCTCTCAGAGTGCCTTTAAAATGTGGTTACATTCTTATTATTTGTCTTTTGCTTGATGCCTCGTTGTGGCTCCCGCCTTACTTAATCATTTGCATCATTAGGTGCGCAATAATCATAAAGCAATACGAACTATTACACAAAAAAGTGTACATTCAAAACAGCAATGTTGACACGTCAACAGCATTCACACGCCAACAACAATGTTCACGCGTCTTGCATGTTGCCGCAAAAGAAGCGTACACGCTTCACGAAAGAGTTTACCAAGGTATTCACGCAACAGTCACTCGGTAATAGCTCGCCATTTAAAAGAACACAGCTGTCATGAAACACGAGAAGCACATGGAAACACGCCGATCATGTGGCCAGAAGTATGTAAAAGAAATTAACAATTTGAACAATCATTCTTTACGTAAATCAGCATCTTCCTGTGTTGTGGAGAGTTAATTTGGTTAACCTAACATGCGCAATCTTTTATGGCTCAAGTGAACTTATTTTTAGGACTTGTATCAGGAAGAAGGAGAAAGCTGCTCATAATAAACAGCACATGATTTCTGTAACAAACTTCGAACTCCCCAGCATGTTCAGTTATGCAAAGTCGTGGAAAACGCTCGCCTGCGCGAGCGAACCAGTTCTGCGAGTTTTGAGCTTACAAATAATTGTCATCTTGCCTCCACAAACTGATGCCTTTGTAAATAACATTATTCACCGGATGTGACACTGACCTATGAATAGCAACTACATCATTGAGCACTGGGCCATCATCGCCCATACAGAATTATCGGAATTTATGAGTAAAAAAAATTGCACATACCGTGGCAGGCACTGTTTACTCTTACCACGGCGACGCATAGGGCGACTAGGGAAATAGTTATTTGGTGCATTTTGTGTGGCCGCCGCTGTGCAAAAGAATTTCAACCTCAACTATGCCGCATATTAGCGCGGAAGGTGGATTTGCGCGAAAGTCTTCGCTATGGGTACCTTGATATCGAGGAGGAAACCTATTGTTCGATATAAAGGAAGCGTCACTGCTGTCCTTGGTGTGCGTAAGATGCAATTTCTTTGCGCATTATTGAAAACGGCGAGCCATCTGCTTCACAACAATGATTGGGGAACTGCTGCGCGAACAAAAGGATAATAATGCTACATTTTGTTCGCTTTTTCTGCCTAGCTGCGTTTTTATTGGGAAATTTGTATGCTAATTCGTTATCCACCTTTACAGAAACGATGACTACTACTTTATGAGACCTTCTTTTTGGCAAGTAATACTGCAAGCTTTCTGCACACAACATCCACATATAATGATAGGAGCGTTCAGGAAATTGTGGATCATAACGCTAATGCGGAAACGATTATTGCGTTGCACAGGAAGGGTGTGTGCGGGATCCTACGCGCTGCAGCCATCACTTTAGGAAAGACTCCAATTTTCTTTCTGACAGATGGGCTTGGCTTTGGAAGTACGCAGCGGTGGAGCAGTGGCTATAGTGTTTGACAGCTGAACCGAAGGTCGCGGGTTCGATCCCGGACGTGGCGGTCACATTATGGTGGAACCGATACGCTGGCGGCCCGTGTACAGTGCGATGTCAGTGTACGTTAAAGAAAACAAAATGGTCTGAATTTCCGGAGTCCTCCACTACAGCGTCCCCCCATAATCATATTTTGCTTTTGGGACTTAAAACTTCGGGTGTTACTATTATTAGTAGTAGCTCTAAAACCTTTCGACGCATCAGACGCCGAGAATATTATCCAGAGCCAACGACTACAAAATGACCTTGTTTGCGTGAGCAGCTACGATTTTTGATCTCGTATACATTACTCGCTCCGATACATAAACGCAGTCGACACTGCAATGCACCTGAGGCTAGCATTTATTGCTCGCCCTGCACATGTTCTTCCTGTGTTTCTCATTGTCTTCGAAGGCGACGCACAAAATTTGAAAGTACAGCTTTCGTATGTACGTGTATGTTGTGAGGACTTTCATGGCTAAGGTTAAAATTTTGGGCACTAAGGAATATAGCTTGTAATCGAGCCCAAGGTAGAAGATGTTTTCCACTAAATTCCCAAGAGAATATTTTTGGTTCACCGAAATAAAGAATATTAAAAATTTTGCGCCCACAACGAAATAGTATGAATATGCTATCATGAACTGTTGCAGATTTGTCATGTAATAGCGTTATCCTCATAGGCGTGCGCACGAGGGGGGGGGCAGAGGGGGGCGGCCGCCCCCTTTAGTCACCTAAGAAGGGCGGGGGGGGGGCGATCGAAGTCTGCCCCATACATTAACTTAATAGGGAAGGGGGGGCGCTGCGACGAGCCTTCGCCCCCCCCCCCCCCCCTAAAGGGTAACCCTGCGCACGCCTATGGTTATCCTGAAAAATGAACAAATAGAAGCTTTTTATATTATTTAAAAAAAATTGTTTTTCTGTCTGGGAGCACTTGCTGAGTGCGGGGTGTTGTCATTACTTTACCCTGCCTTATATATCTCCCGCCATCGAACAATTTATAGTTTCCGTCAAGGTCAAATAAGTTTCTCCCGTCGTCGTGAAGTACATAAAGAGAGCGTGGGGTTGAAATATCAGGTTGTTGGTTGCACGCACGTGGCGTAGGCCTCTTTCTGGACATGTAAGGTTAATTGTGATGAAAACTAATACATAGATGTCTACGTGGATGTCTCCAGTGAATGTAGCCATATGCCTGGCTGTCCAGCATATTGTTTTCAAGGTGCCGCGGTTACAGTATGATCTAGCTAAGTGCGAAGTTGCGGGCTTTATTTTCAGGTTAGGTGGCCCCACTTAACCATGGAAACGCAAAGCAATACCATGTAGCATACTTAAGTGCATGGTAAAGCACGCCACGGGCTTTATGTTCCCATAAGGTGACCGCAAAACTTAGCCGTTCATTACCTTGTTTCTCATAATTGGGTGTGTCTGGCGAAGGTAAGTCACTATACAATAAATAAGATATGCTACTAGAATCAATAAAAAGCTCACAATTTGAACTTGCTTACGCTAACTACGCTTCCGAAACCATTCTCATGATTTCTGAGTTTGTCAATTGAGAGGTTTAGTTTATCTTTCTGTAGCATAGAAGCAGCGTTCCTATGTACGGTTAACAAAGTTTCATGCCAACTATGGCATCCGCATTTTTATTGCGGTGAACTGTAAAGTCTCTCGTGTTTTTAATTCAATCTTCTTACTAATAGTACCGTATGGTCCAAGGTAATATCGTACAGTGGTAATAACCCGTGTACGGTCCAAGGACTCGTACAGTGGTTAGCCTTGTAACGGCAACATATTATGCTTTTGTCCCAATCTCAGAAATAAATTTTATGTCAACGTATGCGGGTCTATACCGCACAGTATGCGGTGTATATGTTTGCAGCGCCACACAAAAATTTTTTAATTGATTAATGCTTCCAAATTTAGCCCGTCCTTTTAAGTAACCCCTCTTACCGATAATAACAATAATTGTTGGCTATTTACGTCGCGAAACCACGACCCGATTATGAGAGACACCGTAGCGGAGAGCTCCGAAATATGGGACCACCTGGAGTTCTTTAACGTGTGTCTAAATCTAACTACAAGGATCTCCAGCATCTCGCCTCCAAAGAAATGCGACCGGTGCGTCCCAGATTCGATCCGGCGACCTTTGGGTTTGCCGTCAATCACAATAACCACAGAAACGATTAAGCCCAGTGCGAGCAGCCATCCCACAGGACATTGCATGTGCCTGCTGGGCCATCTGCGCCGACGTGGCTAAGCTGTTTCAAGAATGCCTCCGCGCAAGACCTATTGTGCATATTGTTTGCGGTAGAAACCTGCGTATATTTTACCTCTCAGGTACAAGCCTCTGGGCTCCACTGTGGGTCTGCTTCCTTTGTTCGTCTCCCGACTTAACAAACGTTTATCGGTACAGCGCTTCGTTGCTTGCGTATCGGTTAATTATTTTCCTGCCATGCCTCAGATAATCTTTTGTTGTCATAGTTGAAGGAGTACACGCAAATTTCGCTACGCTCACAGTAAATGAGTGATGGAATGAGGGACTTCACGATATTGTAATCGTTCGAATATGCTCTCCTATATAATAATAATAATGTCCGGGGCTTAGCATCCTAAAACCACGATATAATTATGAGGGACGCCGTAGCGGGTGGCTCCGGCAACTTCGACCATCTGGTGTTCTTTGATGTGCACTGACATCGCACAGAACGTGGGCCCCTAGCGTTTCGCCTCCATCAAAATGCGACCACCGCGGCCGCCATCGAACCCGCGACCTTCGGGTCAACAACCGAACACCGTAACGACAATCTGTACTCAGGCGTTGGATAAACAGCTGAGGCACCTATCACTTCTGAGAACTTTCTTGGTGATATTAAGATAAGAGGAATTTAGCTGTGCAAGAAATATTAATTGACATGTTCCTACGGCATGCTTACACGAGATGGTACTTACTCTGGCACCCATAGCCGGACGCTGCGACAAAGCAGATTGCGGAAACCACAATCTTCCTGAAGTACATTCTGCGTCCTAGCGTGAATTGATAAACGACGAATGCTATAGCCTGGCAGTTTGCCAGCTTGGTTATACTAATGCACATTTTGCACCTCTTGAACAATGCGCGTTAGGTATTGTTAAAGAAAGTGGGGTACGTATTGTGCATCTGCTGTTTCCTGCCTACTGAGCAGTGAAGTAACCTCAATACTATTCATAACAAGCCTAACACTTATTTAACTTCCTGATCCATAAATGCACACCCTTTTAAGAACAATGGGGCTTTGTATAAACAAAGAAGGAGCTTGGTGTTCCTAGATATTGCCTGGTTTGTTGCGCACGAGAGAAACGTTTTAGAGATTCATTTATCGCTGGAGTGAGCGAAATTGCCGGAAGAAAAACAGACCACGACATCATTATTCCCCCTTTTATTACGATGCTTAGCATTCGAGCTTACGAATCTTCGCTCCTACTGTGCTTTATGACTCATATAAAAACAATGTTCGTATACATTTCTTCTATTTCTTCATCAATCTTGTCCTGTGCTTGCGGGCGTCCAATGTACGAGTCGCGGTTGGGGGAGTATGACCATGACATTACCATTCTTCGAAAACAATTCGGTATCGTAGTGGTTATAGGTAAAAAAACATGGGTAATACCTTCGTTATAACAATCGGTATGACACGAAAGTGAGACGTATTTTCACAGAAGTAGCAGAATAAAACTTTTGCTGCTAGTCTTTCTTTGTCATCCGTTAGTGTACATTTTACCAACGTCATATACGTGACGGAAATACATGAGTGAAGTGTAGGGGCATAACGCGGCATAAAACCCTTTCGTGATAAGACAAGGTTGATCCCTCCGTCATAGGGATCGGTATAACACGAAAATGAGCTCTGTTTTCAAAGAGTTGAGTGTTTATGGTTTATTGATATATGAACGCTTGCCAATGTTCGTTGGGTTTCCACAGTTATACCGCCGTATGAAGTGAATGCACCCGCGTTGACGGCTAGTAGCTCATCTCCATCCCGAAGACTAAGGTGATGATCAAGATTTAAGCCATCTGGTAGCGGAAGTAGTTAACATACACCTGGGCGCAGCATATAGCGAATCCCGCGCCCAGATAGCATTACCAAGAGCTTAATAACACTGGCACTCAAAATGCACTCGTTTAAAGCCCCATACTCTGACACGGAAAACGCTAAAGTGTACGCTCCCCACTAATACGGTAACCTGTGCCTGTACTCAGACATATACGACACAGCACTTCAGGAACGCGAGCGGCAGAGTTCGTAGCTTGCGCCATGAACGCGGGAATGCTTACCGCTTGCACTGACCGTAGTTTCTTATAATATTCAGCTGAAACTACCGGAGCACACCCCTACGGCGCTAATTAGTGTCATGATGTCATGACTCGTGGCCGCCGCACTTTGCGCCGGTAACGCGCCGTTGCCAACTGACGCGAGAGGGCGTCCTTAGTCCATGCCTCGCTCGTAGCATCTATCTGCAACGCCACGTGTGCTTCTTTTTATTGCGATAGCAATTATATGGATACTCTCGGCTGGTTTTGCCGTTGGCGTCGCCGTCGTCGTCATCTCCCGTATATGTGTATGTATCTATATATTTATAAAAGCCACAAAAAATATTCAGAAAAATGTTTCCGACGCGCGGCATCGAACGAGGGACCTCTCTCTCTGCACGCGCGGCGCTAACCGCCAAGCCACGAAAGCGCACGTCCTACAACGTTCAGACGGCGAGCTATTTATATACAGCGAGTTTTCAAGCGTGTTTTCAGCATTACCAACACAATGGCGCAAAGGGCGCGCTCGGCGGGGCCTTTGCTCGGCGCCCCGCTCGTCGCGACGCCCGCGCTCATGCGCTCGCGCACTTTGCCCCATGGAGGGGTAGACGCCCGTTCGCGCGCGCGCTTATCTTGCAGTGGGAGAGAATTGGGCTTGCGCCTCAACGATTGCGTTGTAGTTACCCAGCGCACGACGGTCACTTCGCTCGCGGCAGTCACCCCGTTTGCGAAAAGAACACGCTTTTCAAACACAGCCAAGTAACAACTGTTACACTTGTTAGTTCACGCTCATCTGTACCTGTGAATACGTTTCGTGCGTCGTTTCTGTTTGAGCAGAGCGTTAAGTGTCGAGCTGTGAACGTTGTTAGTTCTCTCTCGTCCTGTGCGTGTTGTTTTCGTGCGTCATGTGTGCGTGAGCAGTGCGCTGCACGTTTCGACCTGCTAGCCATTCGTCGCTTGACATTCCAATTTGTTGCTGTCGCATTCATTGCTTCGCCTTGTGGCGAAACTCTGACTTTGTTTTATGTATCCATGTAACCTACCCTACCTTTACACGAGTAACCACTTCCTTGCCCGCAACGCACCACCATGTCAGTCATTTCAGATTCTTTCAGATTGTTCTGATTAGATTGAGCGCGCAACGCGAACTCAGGAGTTTATGCTGGAGCTAACGCGACCGCTAAAATGAAGGCTGGAATCTTCGATGCCACATGTATAAATCTTGACGCGCCTTACCCCAGATACCATTACCGAAGACCGTCGATTGTGCTCGCTGCTAAGGAGTGATTTGGTCTGGGCGATTTGGTGCGATATCTGCAAGGTTCAGCAGCCCGACGGATGACGACAAGAGACACAGGGTCCCGTGTTCATCTGTCTCTGGTCTTCGTCAGACTTTGTGTCTCTTGTCTTCGTCAGTCGTGCTGTTGAGCCTCGCAGATGCTCGATGCTATTCTTGCTCGGAGTATGACGCCTCTTTTCTTTCGAGGCCCAAGTAAGACCAATAAAATACTTCATTATCACCTACTGCACTTCTGCTTGCTTCACCGTCACAACCACGCGTCATCTGGAGGAGCTACTGGGTGCTGCGTGATGCACGCCTGCTTCGCCTGGTGTAGCACAGCGTTCACCGCTTGCGTCCGCCCCGTGAGAAATCACTCCTAAGCTAGAGGACAGAGCCGAAGTGTATAGCATTTCCCTCTATCCCGGTGTTGGTGTCATTATTTGTTGTTAACTTTTCACCATGCTGCGTCATGGCGACGTTAGCCCTAGTCCCGCGTCCAGTCAATGACGCTCTTCTGGCTTTTACACCGCTTTCACAGATTACGCTCTTCCCGTGCGAATTAAACGGTCTGAGCAATGGCACACTGTCGGAGCTAATTGCGGAAGCCTCGCACTACTGCGCTTCACAGCTCCTAAACCGTGCCACCGCCCCCTCCCCCAAAATTACTGAGAGGGAGAAGTAAAGAAGTGGAAATTTAAGCACTCGTTTTTCTTTGTTAGACACATCATTAATGAGACCTAACAGCCAATGAGGCCAAGGTAAGTAAAGGGGATGTTATTAGTAGTAATTGTAATGCAAATGTGAAGAAATAAAAGTGTACAAAAGATTACTTGGCGCTGGCAGGGACCGAACCTGTGACCTTCCAATAACGCGTGCGATGCTCTACCAACTGAGATACGGCGGCGACGATCCCTCCGTCCACTTTATGTGAACAAGAATATTTTTGTTTGTACTCCATCCCTTGTTCTCCATTGTTAGTTGCTAGCCCAAGCTGCAGCTGCACGGGAACATTATTAAAGGCGAAGCACCTTAAGGGCGAGGCTTGTCCGTCCACGGTGTCCGTCAAGGCTACAGTCGAAACATATTTGAGACACAAAAAAAAGGATTTAAAAATAGACTAGTATCAATCATAATTGGGACAGAACAATATGAAACACCTACAAGCACAAACCCTTTATACTAGTCGGTGATTGCAACGTACACATTATCTACCTTAGGACTTAGCTTTGTCGCCAACTCTCACTGCCCGCTGTCAAGGCATATAGAAAACCATTGCTATAGTCGAAACATGTGTGTGTGTATGTGAATAAAAAATAGGTTTACAATAGACGAACATCCATCATAATTGTGACGGAACAATATAAAGCACCTACAAGAACGAACCCTTTATACTAGTCGGCGACTTCAAGGTAGACATTATGGTCCTTAGGACCTAGCTTCGTCGTCGACTCATTATGTCACTTTGGTCACTTTATGTCACACAATTTACATTCTATGGGGCAACCCTCGGGTAACGTACGGTTACTCACCCATACGATACCAAGAGCTTCGCAAACACGTCATGATTCACTACGTGGAGATGCGTTGATTTTTTTATTAACTTTTTTCTTAACCCGCCATCAAATGGAAACCATTTTCTTCACACAGACGGAATCTCATTACTTCAGAGACTTGTCCTTTCGGGACGATAGCTAGCACAGTTGAACTGGGGCACACAGATAGTCGAGCCTCCATAATCGACTTCGGCGAAGCCGTGGTTGCAGACGCAGCCACCCCTCAAGCAATTATTAAAGCATATCCGTGGCTGTGGCCTGTTACACATAGGCCGGCAGTTGGAGACGCAGAGCTTGAACTTCGAGTTGGGAGGACACTTTGGAGGGCAGCAGTCGGCCTTGACGCACTCTCTTCCATTATGCCGGTCCCTGCATCAGAAAATGGTGCAAAGAAACTAGATATTTAAAACCTTAGTTGTATTGTGGTTATTGCAAGTACGAATTGTTAACTCTTACAAGGCTAGGTGACGTCATATGTATTAGCAACAGTGTTATTTCCTCATGCATTGCTTTACACGCGCGTTTATATTTTGCAGTTATGCGCGAAGAAAAAAAAAAAGAAAAGGCAGAACAAAAATGTGTGTATTTGTATGGTCTTAAGCTAACCAATTCCTGTTGTCCGCTGTCTGTCGGCTCTGGCCCTCAAGCCCAATGTGGCTTTGGGAGGCCAGTTTTTTATACTGCATTGTTCCTGTGTGAAAATGTTAATAAAGTATTATTATTACTATTATTAGTGACAAAGGAAAAACGTAGGAACCAACCATATGCCTGAAAAATGGTTACGAATCTTAAAATGTCTATCTTTAATTGAATACGCATTCGCAAAACTGCTACGAAGTTGCTCTGTATGCTACGCTGTCATACAGATTGAATTGCGATTGAAAACGAGCCTCTAAGTTTAAATTAATTTGGGATAACAGCTCTGAAGACGCGTAGTCGACGAAATGTGTTGCTGGTGTTTCCGCACGAAGCTACAAATGCCTGGAGTAAAGATTTCACGAATTGTAATTTGGCAATCGTATGTGGAGTACTCACGCATTTAAACATACAGTACGGTCTACTCTTAGACGGAACACGCGAGCGCGTGGCCGGCGGTCCGCGGAGCGATAACTGCCGGCGAGATTTCGAAAAGCGGTGCACGCGTGTAGAATCTCAGGGGCGGTTCGTGCCCCGCGTAGTCTGCTACTTCCCCGCCGCAGCGCTCGCTGCGCGCTGCTGTCATTCTATAGTGCTGTGGTGGGAAAGACAAGCTTGCTATGCTCGCTGCGCCAATTTCCTTTTCTGTTATCGAGAGCGGCCGGCTAGTGGGAGCAGCATATGGACAACTTACGACTAAGTTTTCAGTGAGTACTGACACTTGGTTAAGCAAGTTACAGGCCTCGTTATGACGATAAAGCGCGTGAGTTAAAACTAATATTCCTCGGGCATCGCAAGGCAGAACCAGAATAATGTCACGCGTATGGAAATGTCACTCCGGTACAGGCGCTGAAAGGATATTCAGTGGAGGAAGATGACGACGTTGTTGTTGTGGGTTAGATCCTCGAGCTGCCTTGTTGGCTTGCGATCCTGTGCGCCCTGTGCAGCGTTACCTAGATCGACTCTCACGGAATAAATCTTCCCCGTAACAATATGAATAAGTTTCACGCCGTATTGGGAGACGTCGAACTACTTTCAACAACAAGAGTTTTCTTAACGTGCACTTAATTATAAGCACACGACTTTTCGTTATATTCGGCACAAATATTAATTCGGCCGCGGTGGCGGAGAACTTCATCGCATCAAAACTGGCGAGAAACCACAGCAACAAACAAGCCAAACATTGTTTTTCTGCCCCTCGAGACGCAGGCAGAGTGGCGGCTACTTGATTCTCACCGCGGAAGCGCTATCAAGCGCTGGCCAAGAGCAGGGCCGAAAGTAGCAGACGAACAGCAGCAAGCGCCGCCCTTATCCCTTGATGCGCGTGCGCAGCGTTTACAAACTCGCCGCCAGTTCGCGCCACGCGGAGCGCCGGCCGCGCGATCGCGTGTTCCCTCTAAGAGTGGACCGCACTGTACATATTTTTCATCGTCTTCAGTTCGGGTCATATCGGCGTAATTTGGACTCGAACGCCTAGACCACAGCTAATAATTTTCTTAGAGACCATATTTTCCCGGCATGCCGTGGTTATCTCGAGACATTGCGCATACCACTCGTTATCCTTAAAAAAAGTTTGATGTCCTGTTTGAATCCGTGAGTACTGTACCTTTGTATTACCAGCTGAAATGGAGTCAGTTCGTCGTGAAGCACTACTGCGCAACTGCGAGGGAATTCTCCATAACATAAGAAAGAACAATAGTACACATCTTTACGATGAAGAGTACAAATCTCTCTAACCGCAGTAACAATATACGCATTAGGGTAAGGCGGGGCAAAATGAGACACGGGGCAAAACGCGACATTTTGGCTTTGCCGACCTCTATAGCTAATACAGAAAGCACTTTTCTTTGTTTCTATATTTCATCGAGAGGTGCTGGTAGTTGTCCACCTTTTTATGTGTACAAGTTGATGATTGCTCACAGCGTTCGCGTGGGAAATATTACGCGGCTGGTGTCAGTGTGTTCGTGACCCGTCAAAAAGGCGCAACATTCTTCTCGGCCAAATTTTCGGATCCATGCATGAAGCTACTCTGGCGTCAGTACAACAACGTAAGTATTTATATTGTTACTATATACTACTAGCTACATACCACCAAAATTTCAGTTCACTTGGTGGGCGGGGCCAAAGCAGAAATTTTTTTGAATTTGGGCATGTGAGGGGGGCAAAACGCGACAAAAAGGCATTGATTGCCTTAGAGAGTGTCTCATTAAGTGAACCATTTACATAAACTCATTATATAATATATTTTATTGTTTAGGAAGGTTCGGACGCACAAGAGAATATCATATAAAGCTTCCTGGGAGGAAAACGACCTGAAAAAGCCCTGATTGCTGTTCAGGACACCCACTCCGTTCGTGCTGCATCGAGATTTTCCCGCGTTCCTAGATGCTCTGAAGAGGCGAACGCAAAATTTGAAGAATCTCCAAGTCAAGCCGTTCACAAATACGTCTCGCCATCGAGTTTCCCTTCAATACCAAATTTGTGCTAGAAAATTCGAATCTAGCACAGTTTTAAATTCATCGCCTCACGAAGCCCGGCTGACGAAGCTGAAAGCCACGAAACGCTCGTGCAGTTCTGCACCAAAACGGCAAAAGGAGGCGAAGAAGATGCGTCAGATTATATCTAGAGTCCAATTGTTGAATAATCCAATGAAGTGCAAGCTTTCAACAAAAATACAGCAATAGCACAAAGAAAGACTGGTGGTGTTTGATCTGCAAGTTTTGGAGCAAAACAGCCCCGGATTCTGTCTGGATTGAATGCGTGGAGTGCAAGGACTGGCCTCATGAAGGCTGCGTGAGGGCCCACGGAGTTAATTTCAAGTGCTTCTACCGCAAAAACTGAAGGGATAAATTTTTTTTCACACTGTCTCGTTTTTCCCCGCAGGTTGGGGCAAAATGAGACATCTGGTGCATTTTTTATTTCTTTTTAAAATAAACTTTTTAACAGTGGCAACATGGTCATATTTATGTAGCACATACCTTGTACCCAAAGGAAAGTTTCTGCATTGTCGTTTAAGGGTAAAGAGTGAAATAAAAATAAATATTCACTATTTTCAAATTTTTGTCTCATTTTGTCCCACCTTACCCTAGTTGGTTGGATGACAGCACTATTAGTGATCGCAGGCTCTAGCTATCGCATGGAATATGCTTAGATAAGCTTTTATAAGACAGCAGGTATTTAGCTGAGAGTGCTCGTTCACGTCATCTCCTCCCCATTAAACGTCAGCGTCGGCTCGTTACAACTGGAACATCTCAATATGCTTCAAGGAATATTGTGTGTAAAAATTTTTTAAAAAACGAGCTTTCGTTGTTCACAGCTCCAATCACATTTAGCTTGTAATTCAATGTTCCGTACCAGGCGAAAGATCATATATTGTCCTCGAGGGTAAAGTACACATGTACGCTACCTGTACAGAGAGAAATCAGAAATTCTCGAGAGGTCTGTCGAGTGAAAGCTTTTGTTAACCGCTTTGCACGAGAGGCCTAGCCTGCTGAGGTACATGCCAGGACGACGTACAAATTTATTGGGATTTTCCCAAGCACTAGTAGCAGATAACAGAAAGCTTTTCTCTCCTTTTTGTGTTCCCGTCCGTTGTTTGCGCAGTTACATAATGGATCATTACCAACACGCCCAACTTACCACACTTCTGCAATTCACTAATATTAGCCACCTTCAACGGGAATCTCGATTCCAGGCATAGATGTTTTGGTGACAAGCAAATTTATGTTTCGTTTCACATGAAGGAAGGAGTATTTTATGAGATTGATATATGGAAATTGAATATTAGATATAACTAGATGACTCTTCCTTAAGAAAGGATTCATACAGAAAATCTCGCGGTATAGCCGCAACCAAGTAATTATTCGGCATAGTTACAACCCTAGATATGCTCGTAACTTTTATAAACTTTGTGCGGTATTCTAAAGTTAAGGGAGGTATGATGTTGAAATAAAGAGTTGACTGTACTGCAAGGATGCACTCCCAAGAGTGACTCACTCATCTGCTGATATTAAGATGTGCTAGGAACTTACAGCACGTATCCTGGAGCGCAGTCGCACCTGGCGACGCACCTGCTCGAGCAGTTTGGTATTGGCTGGTCACATCTCATGGGACACTCGGACGCACAGGTGTTGTAGCTCTTGGTCCGGAATGTACCACAGCTCCTGCATTCTTCAAGGGTTATACACTCGCCCCATGGGTTTCGATAAGCGCCCAGCCTGCAGACGCAGCGGTGATGTTGTCTCTTGACTGCATCTGGAGTATGGTCGGGCCTACAAAAAGCGTCTTTGCACGTCTTGTACTTGGGTGGCTTTTCCAGGCACCCGCATTTTCTGGAGTGAGCTGTACATAAAATTGCAGAAAATATAGAGTATTTACAGTGTGCTTCACTGGCGAAAGTTTGCAGAAATGAAATCACAAGTAGCAAACCTAACCCGAATCTTGAGTCTTTTGCGGCACACTAGTATTTGTGTTGCGATAGAAAAAGTGCATTGGTGCGCCTCGTTGCGACAGTGGTTAAGATGCTCGGCTGCTGACCCTAAGGTCACGGGTTCGATACAAGGGCCGCGGCGGTCACATTTCGGTGTAGGCGCAATGGTAGAGGCCCATGTACTGTGCGATGTCAGTGGACGTTAAATAGCCCCAGGTGGTCAAAATTTGCAGAGCTCCTTCACTACGGCGTCTCTCATCATTATATAGTGGTTCTGGGACGTGAAACCTCAGATGTTATTATTAAAAAAGTGGATCGAAATTAAGTGTTCTAGCTTATGTTTGCGACGGTTGAGAAATCAAGCGAAAATTCATATCATGCTTCAAGATCGAGCTTCAGAAATATCGACTTCTACTTAATGTTTTATCAATAAAATGTTAAAACTGTCTAATGATACATTTTGCGAAAACCCATATTCAACGTTCTCATTGAACCTTTGCGCCGAGCTTGGTTAGTTAATCTTGCCCAATTACTCAATTTCACAAAGCCCCAAAACAGTGGGACGTCCTCCATGCAATAGTCAGCAACGTACATTTAGCCGCGCCGTCATAGAGTACGTTGGCCCATTTTAAAACTCTGGCTACTTACGTAGGGCCGCCGGTTCATATATCGTCTTGATTAAATAACACAGCGGTTTTGGTGTCCCAGTTTATTACATCCCCGGTTTTATTACTTATGTCTTAAAAAATGGCCTTCTGGAAGATCTTGAAAGCTGCTTCTTTAACCTAGGTTATCTTGACACAGAGTATATCGCGTTACTTAATGTCACTCGTTGTCTCGCGCATACGCCATCTAACGTAATTCGCGGAGCACAGGCTCCACCGCAACGCTTGGTGTTTCTTATGTTCGGGAGCTCTTTTTACCGCGAAGCCTTCTTGCTGAAATCAAGACATTTTCTCTGTGCTCCAGCGGTGAACAACGGCAATCTTCTGTCAAGAATAGAAAAAAATTTAGGTTTTGGGTTGCGGCCATTTTGTGTGTGGCAATTGTGAACAAGTCCATTGAAGGCCTGGTGGTAAGCCGGTCTCTCTGAGCACAGACTCAGTATAGTCGTTGATGCAATATATTCAATAAGGTATTGGCACTGTTTGTGTCAGAACATAGTCCTCTTTTGTGAACTTACTGTTCACCTAGTTTTATTTTTAGTCACAGTGACCTACCGAATGCAATAGTGAGCGCTTACTGCTTTAAATTTTTTGCGGCACAACTTTCTGCAACAGTACTTCTTCCCGACCACTTTACCTGATATCTCCAAGATTCAATACAAATTTCGATGTTCTCTGTCAACTTGGGTTTTAGAGCTATTGTATTGATTAAATTTGGAGGTATAAGGTGGGCTTTTATATCATGCTATTATTACATTTCTATTATCCAACACATGCACATGCTACTTTTTTTTTATCTGTGCTGAGCAATAGATATGAACAAGGCTAAGGCAGCTTCGCACTAGTGATGCCAAGACTGAAGCAAGTGCGGAGCTGCATGGATTTCTTCGCTTCGCTTTAGTCTTTCCTTTATTCTTTTTCTCCCTTTCTGTTCTTTCTTTCACTCTTTATCTCTATTATTAGGAGCGAAGCTCCCTAGGCCCGCACCCCGCCGTCGTCGTTGAAGCTCCCTGCAACACAGATGCAGCGCCGGCGCAAAAAGACAATCAAACGCCGCGCGCGCCTAACGCCGAGCGGTAGGGTTCAAGCGCACCAGAAATTCGAGGTTAATAAGAGAAATATACTCTGTGCAAAATTGGTTATAGCGGTTGTCTTCACTTTCACCACCTTTATCGTGGATTGTCAAATGACAACCATTATTCTAGCGCAGTACGGGCGCTTTATCGAAGCTCTCCCCATCCGGTGCCGGCGCAGAACAAAGAAAAGAAAAAAAAAGAAAGGCGCACATAGTGTTCGGCGCGCGTTGAGCAAAAAACACAATGCGCGCGGCGGAAAAGCAGTTGGCGTTTATAAACGACAGTAAAATTCATCGACAACCATGTTTGTACATATATAAAAAAATAGGAACGCACTTGAGATTACTTAGGGCTGCTCACTAAACGTGCATAGTCCTCCTCAGAAACGTAAACATGATGATGAAGACGATAATTAGTTTGGCAAGGATGCGGAACGCAAAGCCAAAGCAGCAGAAGCAATACGAGCCCGGCAACAGGATCCTGAGGTTAAAGCACGGCGAGCGGAGCTACAATGGCTACGCCGACAGGATCATGTCGCACGTGCTACAGCAGCCGAATCTAAGCGCCGACGCCGCCAACAGTTTCAAAACGTACATAGTCGTTTGCGTCCCATTTCTATGTAGCTTCGCTCATCGGTTTTATTCGCGCATGGAACTACTGCTGGTTTTTTTTGTTTCTCTTCCTTCAGCTTTCAACTTTTTCATTGCTTCCCTTTCTTTCTCCCCCTCTCTCTTTGTTTTCGCTTTCTTCTCTTTCTTTCTATCTTTTTTTTCTCTTTCTCTTTCTATTTCTTTCTCTTCCTTGCTATTTCTATTTTTCTTCGTATTTCTTTCCTTTCTTTATCTCTCAATATCTCGCATGCCTTCCTATCTTTCTCTCTCTATTTCTTTCACTTTCTTTGATCTTTTCTCTCTCACTCTTTCTTTCTCCCACTTTGTTTGATTCTTTCTCATTCACTCTTTCTTTCTCTTCCTGCGTTTGTTTATTTATCTCTTGCTCAATTTGCCTACGCTGTGTTTTACTCGCTCCCGTCCTCGTTTTCTTCCCCCTCTGCCTTACATCTCTCCTCCTCCAGCTCACTTCCCTTTCACTCTCTTTTTTGTTTGTCGCCCTCAATTTCTCCTCTCTCTCTCTTTATCTATCTTCCTGTATCTTTCTTTATTATCTTTATTTCGCTTTCTTGCTTGCTTCCTCTTTAATACTATCTTTTTTTCTCTCCGTATTCTTTCTCTTTCTTAGATTTTCTCTCTCACTCTCTTTCTTTCGTTTTTTTTTTCTCTATATCTTTAGTTCCATGCCACGCCATACTCTTTACTTCACTTTCCCTTGCCCTCTTCACCCTCTAACCTCTCCTCACCCTCACTTCTCTTTCCCACCCCTTTTCTATGCTATACTGTAGTCTACAGCGAAACCTCGGTGATACGAATCTCGAGGGGTCGCCAAAAATATTCGTATCACCCGAAAGTCGTATCACCAGAAAATATGGAAAATTAGCATTAAAAAAAAAGAGCTGGCGTACGTTTTCATTTATTGTTTCTGAGTGCCGCTACAACGTCATGTACAGCGTTTAGTGATTATCAGTGTCGTTTCTAGACGTCAACAATCATACTTGCACTCGTAAATATACTGCCTGTGCGCGTGTGTGTAATTAATGAAGCAGGTGTGTTGTGACTGTGACGGTTAATAGCCCCTCTCTAATTTAGGTACGCTTTTCCGTACGACGAAAATGTTTTGCGGTGAAAGTAACTTAAAGAGCGTTTCGCACGTGATAGATGAAGGCTTGAAAATTTTAGAACAGCTGTCCTTAGTTGTTCTATTTTCTGATTACGGTGGTACTGGGGATATTTTTCGGGTGATCTACCGCCATGCCCGCACACTCGGACAGTTGACAGGTGTGCGAGTCCTCAACAATCGTGCATGCTCTTCGCCAAGGCCATGTGCCTCGTCTTTCGGTTCTCGTCCACCTTCCGTCCGCCTTTCGCGGCAAGCACGTGTAAACATCGCACAACAATAACAGCACACGTCGACGCGTTAAAACAAGAGCGTGACGTCACCGCTATCTGAAATCTAAACGCGAAGACACACGAAGGTGCATTAAGGACGCCAAGACCATCGGTTGAGTCTTACTCAACCATATTTCTAGTACATTGGTCCTTTTCAGCTACACGCCTACTTCAAGCTACGCTAACCTTCTATCTCACATCGTGCAATTAGTATGCTGGTGAAGGTTTAGCACCCGACCTTTCTGCTCCCTTTTACTTCTTTTATCCAATCTTTCTTTCTCATAGTTGCGCTGTTATGTACCCCTTTGATGTTAACCAACTCGCCCAAGAACGAGCCTTACTCAACCATTGTCGTAATAGTCGGCAATTTTTTTTCCGGAATGCTGTTTTCCTCAAGTTCCGCAGGCACTTTCGTCTGCTGCGACGAGTAGCGGAGCAATGCGAGATCTGCTGCGTCACCTACATGCCTGGCAAGCAGCCACGGCGGAGTGGCCTCAAAGTCTCCAGGAACAAAACGCACGTAACGCTGGGATCATGCGCATGCCCTGTAGCCTGGCGCCCCATCGCTAGATTTCCATGAATAAAGTGCTCCCGTCGAAGCACATGCATTCCAATCGCAGATTTGGCGAGAGCGATCTCCCTCTGGATGTAACGCGCTCGGTCCGCGATCCAGGCGTGTGCTCGCGATCTGCGATTGCAATTCAACATTGGTATAGCAGGAGGGTGTAAAAGGGAATTGATGGTGGGAACGGCTGATTTCAGGGCAAGGAGCAGGAAAAGGAGCTTTCTCGAGCTCCTTTTCATGACTGTTTTTCCTGTTCATGTCCCAGCTCTTTATATGATGTACGACACGTAATATGACGCCACATGTAGTCAGGTAACCAAGCAATTACCTAGCCTAGTCGCACAGCCTAGCTTATTTACAGGTAGCGTGACCACGCTAGATGGCGTCGCATCAAGTCACGTTACCCAAATCACGTAGCATGATGTAAAAACTAGTCACGTGTCATGATTCCTGTCAAAACCACGTGATATTACTTTACAGGCTGGGTTACAGTGGAGCTGGTCAGATCCACTGTAACCATGGGTCCCAGTTTCCATTTCCATCAGCCAACCCCAGCTGCTTCGGGCTCCCTGAAACAGCTGCGAACACTGCGCATGTCTTAATGTTGAGAGGTGATCGAGGTGCTAGACGGACCGGAACGGAAGAGCCGGTTTGGCTTGATGGGACCTGCGGAATACAGTAAAAGCTCGTTGATTCGACACCCGTTAATTCAGAAAATCGGATGGTTTGGACGTGTTTTCCGATCCCGGCCAGCATATGCATTGTTCAATGGCATCGAAATTTCGTTATTTTGGTCCTACTTGACAGTAACCCGGTTAATTCGGACGAATATCGGAGCGCGTCGAGCGCGAAGCACCACAAATGTGCGACCAAAGGAACGAAAACGGCCTGCGCGCACAACCGAACCAAGTCGGCGCAGTCTCTATCGACAGCGTCATCAGCTCAAACCGTATGGTAATGACGCTAACGACGTTGCGGGTTAGTACGTTTCGGATTAGTTAAGACAGGGAGGTCTTGATCCACGGCCATGCTGTGAACAAAGGCGCGAGTTGTGTTAATTGCGGCTCACACCGCTCTTAAGCAAAGTACAGGATTTACGTAATCATCAAAAAATGAAAGTGTGTTGACAAGATAGAGATTTGTTTATTGTTTTCTTGATACTTTCGATAATTCGAAATCCCGTTAATTCAGCCATTTTGCCCGGTCCTGTGAAATCCGAATTAACGAGCTTTTTACTGCCGCAAAAGTTGGCAAATCTTGGCAATATCTAGAATTACATAGCATTACTTAGCGAAACCTAGCTACAATATAGCCAAGCCTGGACTTGGTAGCAATCACCAGCTTTGCTGAGACCAATCCGTTTGCTACTTAGTGGAAGATATCTACGTTACGGAAAAATTTGATTTCACAGCTGAACACACTAACGATACTTTCTTGCATGTTGGGCACCACAACGACATTTAATCAACCAAGCCTTCCCTGACACGTGTGGTACGTTTGGGCGTGTTGTGCGTTTGGCAATCCGAAATTAGCACACCCTGCTGCATGAATTTGGTGATTTGACTTGTTGCTTTCTTGATCCACTAATTGTGTTTGATAACTAGCAGCATATATTCTGGCCAGCATCTCTCGTTCACAGTGACAGTCACTGTGGCGATGAACCAGTAGTGTAAGACAGTTCATATCAAGTGTCCTAACGAAGAACATATAAACGGTGCACTTACTTAGGGAGGGACCGTGAGAGAGCAAAATGCAGATGGCTCCTACCAAGAACTCCTTGGCATACATCCCGCTTCCAAAGATGTAATCGAAAACGGAGATGAGGCCGACCCTTCGATTTTGTGCAAAAATATCTGAAGTCGTCAGCACTATGACATCTCCCCAAATGCGGTCGATCGCCCATTGTTTCCAAGACATGCATCTGTCATTAACGTCCTTGAAGACACTACGTTCTTCTGTATTCTTGCGAGACAACTCGCATATGCTTCGCAAAAATGGTAGGACGTTCTGACGGGCATAAAAATATGTTTGCTCGTGTTGCCTGGCAAAGAGAATATTTACCACTTATATTTATAAACTGCTACAGCCATACCTGACGTGTTATGCTTTAGACAATTGCCACCATTCTTTATAAAGGATTCTTAATAATATGGCTTCACAACGGAAACTGAAATTCTCGCTATGGTTGCAAAAGTTCCCAACCTAAGAGTAGTGGCGTTTTCATAATAAAATTGTTTTGGAAAAATATTCGCCAGCAACTCAACAGAAAAGCTAGCGCGAACTAGCGCACAGAGATAGCTTTAAAAAATGCCGCCAAATTTTCGACTTAATGCTAAATTCTGCTAGTGTTCGAAACACTGAAACTGTAGGGTGTAAAACAAACCATTGCTTCCTGATGCTTGAATGTTGCAAGTAGCCAAAGAAAGCCCCCCGTGAGGCTTCTCAAAAAATTATTCATTCTATGCAATGGACTATGATAATTGAAAAACAAGTTGTGTTTATTCGTTGGTCACTGGTTGACTCATCCATCTCGACAATCGAAAAAAATTCAGAAAGGCGAAACTTTCTTCTTACAAATGCCGTTAAGATTTTCCTTTGCCTTGGAACGGCATTGAAGACAATGATAATTCTGATTTTCAAGGTGTTCGCAACATTTCGTTGGAAACCACATAACAATGGTTCAGCCCTACCAGTGCTCTAACCCTGCGCTGTGCCAAATAGCGCTTGTATACTTCTAAACTCTCTCTTTCTATATATACATTTATATATATATATATATATATATATATATATATATATATATATATATATATATATATATATATATATATATATATATATTGAAACATGACTGTATCAGACGTGACACATTTGGAAATTACGGGTTAGTCACATATCTCTCAGAGCCAATCTGTAGCACGGAAAATGAAGAAATAAACAAGAAATAAACGGCCAGGCTGAATTCAAGCTACCGTTGCAAATTCTCACTAAAAGTCTATTTTTAGCAATCCTAACTACTCAGTGTTATGAAAGACTTCTCTCGTATATGGCACTACGACCCGACGCTCTTTCTCAAATGCAAGGGATGTGAAAATTTATTTTCAAATGTCGCGATGCTCCCCGCTTACGTGCTTTCAAGCGCGTCCGAGCGGAGAAATGAGCCCAGATCACCCGTGCTGCTAACTTGCGCAACGCGGTAGCAACACATGAGCTGTCGTGTAACGTGCGGTGCATTGGCAGAGTTGCGCCATTTTACCACCAGTCATATTTTACCACCGTGGATGTACCTTGGGCGAATCAGTTTTCGTTTTTTAGCTGGAATCACCACTTCTTTGTCAACTTGAATGCCCCTTTTAATGCCAACTGACTGACTGAAAATGTGCTGTTGCACACTGATGTCGTGCGTTGACATTTTTGTACGTTCCAGTAATTGGAGCTCAGTAAGTAAGCTGAGAGAGCTGGAATTTCAATATTTGCTGCTCTATGCGTTTTGGCGGATGTGTATTGCAGCTTATTTGCACATCTCACGCGATGAGCATGTAATATAGAAGTGTTTCTTGGTTAAAGCTTACCTTACAGAAATTATTTAAGTAAATTCCAATCGGCTTGTAGGCTAAAATTTTAATTATCTCGTAACCCTAGTCTCAGAGAAACAGTAGAACATGGAAGCCCAGAGTATTCTTTCGTCCTCCATTGATCGTGACCCACTGTAAATTGCTGGTTGAAGCAATTAGTGCGCGAACATTTTATTGGTAATTTTTCTTAAGCTCTAAACACGTGAGAATCATTTTCTTCCACTGCCAGAAATCGCATTGTTTCAGAGACTTTGTCTCTGTGAGAACTTGTCTCGTTGACCACAGGTGAACTGCGGCACACAGGTTGTCACGCCTCCTACAACGGTTTCGGCGAAGCCGCGGTTGCACACACAACCACCTCTCAAACAATCGTTAAAGCATATCCGTGGCTGTGGCCTGTTGCACATAGGGCGGCAGTTGGAAACGCAGAGCTTGAACTTCGAGTTGGCGGGACACCTAGGAGGGCAGCAGTCAGCCTTGACGCATTCTTTCTTGTTACCTCTGTCTCTGCGTCGGGAAATCGACAAACAAATTAGACATCGAAATGTGCATGAATTATGGTTATTATCTTTTATTATAGTTCATTCAATTTTCAGAAGTAGAACTGCTACAACATCACTGGACATTCTGCGCTATCATACAGATTGAATCAAGATTTGAAACCAGATCCTGATTTTAAATTACATCCACATAACTGTCCTCAAGGCGTGTGGCTGACGAAATTAGTTGGTCTTGTTTGCACACGAAGCTGCAAATACTTCTGATAAAAATACGAGGAATTTTAAGCTGGCTTTTTAATGTGCACGTGTATTTCATTTATTTCATTTCTTTCATTTCATTTATTTATCCTCTGGGTCAATAGACATTACAGAGGGGAGTGGTTATATTTATAATAGAAGTGGTTATTCCGATTTATACAAGAATAGAGCAAATTTTCCCAATATGCACACATTAATCTTACCAATAACACAATAAGTAAATCAACAATATCACAGACTGATATTTGAAGAGGAAAACAAAGAAAAAAATTAAGAGTAACACAATAAAGCAGTAAAAAGTGAAACACCACCTTACATACTGTAAAATAAAAGAGCAGTTACACTGTGTACACTAAATGCAGCAAAAATTATGTCACTGGTAAAGCATGCATGCATAATTCAGAGCCTTTAATTTCAGCCGTTAGTGCGGGTAGGTGATTCCACCCTTTTGATAGACGGGGCATGAACACCGAATAAATGGACTCAGTGTGCCGTGAAACACTACGGCGTAACTGCGAGAGAACCTCATAGAAGATGAAAAAGGTGAGTCGTGGAGCGCATATGTACGAACAAGACTCAAAATTTTCTAAGTCGAAGTAATAAGATTCGCATTAGCCAGTAAGATGTGTGCACTACCACTTATTGCAGTCACCGGCTGTCGTATGCACTTCGCTAATATCACTTTTCTAAGAAATGAAGTATTCAGCTTGCAGTAATCGTTTGCTGCTTCTACTTCTCATTAAACAGAGCCGACTCGCTACAGATGGAAAGGCTCAGTACTCTTGAAGTAATACTGAGTTCGCGAAACTTCCCTCAGACTAAAAAAAACTACACCATCTCCCACTAAAGGGAACCATGCGGCGATGCGAAGCAGCATTGGGGGTGCACACCAAGTTTCCGTTTACGTTCACTCAGCCATCAAAGCCAAGCGTCAGCGTCGAGCTACCGCTTCCGCTACAGAGACAACGCGAGTCTGCGGCGAGGGTAGGGAGGCTTTCGAGACAACTGCAGCGACCGGGAACCGACTGAGCGACCGCACGATTCAAGCGAGACTTCCTCGACCGAGCGCACGCGCTTATATGAAATGGGGTAGGGAGTGGGTTTACAGGCTGCAGCGCGGGGGGGAGGATGAGAGAAGGTGGAGAGCATCAAGGAGGAGAGCGGGAGAGAGAGTAGGCGCATGCGCAGTGCAGCGCGGACGCCACCGGATCAAGCTCGCTCATAAGATGCTTCGCATCTAAAACATCCACATTTGCATTGCTCAGACCAGCATATACATTTAACGCGTAACTCCATGTTCAGTTTCAGGACAAAGGCCATTTTTCTCTGGAGGGTAACTTATATATGTACGACATGGACGGAGAAAAATAATTAAAATTCAAGAGGTTTGTCCTTTTAATGCTGTTGTTAACCGCTTTGCGCGGCAGGTCTAGTATGTTGATTTACAGAAGTATATGGACTCTCCTAAGTACCATAAGCGAACACGAGCATGTGCAATTATATGGGCAGTTTAAAAACAATGAATTCATTAATATTAGCTATATTCAATGGCATCCTGGATTGAAGGCTCAAATGCTCTGGGGACACTTTAATTATTTTAGGATTGACAAGAAGGAAGGCGCATATTACGAGAATGATCTATGGAAATAGAATATTAGACATGATTAGATAACTGTTCATGAGAATACTCATACAGAAAATTTCGCGGAATAGACGTAAATGAGTAAAATAGCTACCGTGTGACAGTCGTTTGATATATCTTGCGTCAACTTGTAATGGCTGTTGCATAGCCAAAAGTTTAAGCAAGTATGATGTTTAAATAGACGGCTGAGGGTGCTGATCGCATGTACTTCCAAGAATACCTTACGCATCTGTCGATAGTAAGTACTGTTAGGAACTTACAGAATGTATCCTGGAGCACAGTCGCACCGGGCGACACACCTGCTGGAGCAGTTTGGTATTGGCTGGTCACATCTCATGGGACACTCGGACGCACAGGTGTTGTAGCTCTTGGTCCGGAATGTACCACAGCTCCTGCATTCTTCAAGGGTTATACACTCGCCCCATGGGTTTCGATAAGCGCCCAGCCTGCAGACGCAGCGGTGATGTTGTCTCTTGACTGCATCTGGAGTATGGTCGGGCCTACAAAAAGCGTCTTTGCACGTCTTGTACTTGGGTGGCTTTTCCAGGCACCCGCATTTTCTGGAGTGAGCTGCATGCGGAAGCAGAGAAAATACATCATGTTTACAGCGTGCTTCACTGGCAAAAGTCTGCAGATTTAAAAAATGAAAAGTACAAAGCATAAACATAACATGTAGTGTTTACTACATAAATTATGACAGCTTCGCACTATAGAGGAGCGAAGCCTGAAGGAAAAGTAGAGCTGGGTCGGTCTTGTTTGTTTCTCTTCTTTTTTTTTCCAATTCTTTCTTTTTCTCTCTTTTTCTTGCAGATCTTTTTGCACCTGTTTCTTTATACTTCTTTCTTTTTCTATTTCTTCCTTTCTCTCTCTCGCTCCTTCTTTCTCTTTTTTTTTGTTAGTCTTTATTTATCTCGTTAATGTTCTCTCTATCTTGTGCTCTGATTATGTATCTCTTTTTTCGGCCTGTTTCTTTCTATCTCTTTCTCTCTCTCTCTTCATGTCACTCTGGCTTTCTATATTTTTACGTAATAATTTCCTGTATTTTTCTCTATTTTTTCTTCGCTTCTTTGTATCACTTTTTTTGATTTCTTTGTTTTTCCCTCTCTATCCTCCCTGTCTTTTTTTGCTAACTCTTTCTCTCTCTCTCTCTCTCTCGTTCACGTGTTTCATGCGCTCCACTTCCCCGAGCGGAGTTTTTGATTAACGCTCGCAGCTGGTGTACTCGGTATTGTACCTGGCCCATTTACTGTGGCACATACCCACCTCTTGTGCTTTGGATGACGGAGCACAACCTACCGATAGCATAAACAGCTTGCTGCTAATAAATGTATCGTGTAATGAGTTTTAGCTTCTATTTGTAGGAAATCATGCGACCTTTTATTTTGTGTTCCTACATCAAGCTTCGCAACTATGAACTGCGGTTTGGGAACGGCCATGCCCTACAGGGCCGCTAAGTGTAGTAATGAAGCTGTGAGCCTCAAGATAGAAAAAAATATACGTGGTTGTTTTTCCCCTAATATTGACTCCAGATCCAAACAAGATGCGACATCTCTGTTTCTTAGTAATTGAAAGAAACTATATTGGCTGTTCAAAAGCTGGCTTGCATTTTTGTTAAGCACAATGTTGCTTTTAGAGGAATTCAGTTTAGTGCAAGGACGAAAACGACACATCTTTGCAAGTGTGGGGTTGCCAACCGAGACAAAGCTTGGACGACCTCCCTGCCTTTCCTCTCCGTTGCTCACTCTCTATCTATTGCATGTTGGGCAGCACAACGACCTTTCAGGACGGAGCAATTTGCCGATATTTGTGGTGCTTTTCTGCGTATGGTGGGCTTGCTCTTCTCATTATCATGCCGCGGTGTATATATTTGGTGATTTGCTTGCTTCAGTATTCTACCACCAATTTTCCTTGATTTTTCACACCTTATATTCACGTCTCTGGCTCTCGTTCACAATGGTAATTAAAGTAAAAGCTGATGCACAGGCAATGTAAAATGGCAATGTAAAATTTTCCATATCAAGTGTTTTTACGAAAAGCCTCTAAACGGAGTACTTACTTAATTGAGGGCTGTGCGATAGCAAAATGCAGATGGCAGCTAACCAAATCTCCTTCGCATACATCCCGCTTCCAACGATGCAATCATACGACACCAGGCAGACCCTTCAGTTTAGTGGAAAAAATCTGAAGTGGTAAGCACTGACTATCTCTACAGATGTGCATTGTTTCCAAGACAGATCTGTCACTCGCGACCTTCAAGATACTACTTTCTTTTGTGTTCTCACAAGGGAACTCGCATGTGCTTGACGAAAACTGATGGAGCGCCTTGACGTGTACAACAAGACGTCGGCTCGTGTATGCTGACAAATAGAATATTGACCATTAAGATGTCTTAACAGCTACAGCTATACCTGACGAGATATATTTTACGTTAGTGCTGTCATTCTTGAGATGTCACTCTTTATCATGCATCAGTTCACAAAGGGAAGCGATATTACTTGCTATGTTTGCTAAAATTCGCAGCCTATGAATATTCATCTTTTTATGAATGTCGTGCATAACGCATCCAATGCTCTACCAACTAAGCTACAGCCACGGTCATCCCCCCTGTCCACTTTATGGGGGGTATATGTGTGCATTGAAACCTGGAAGAGTTAGTCAACGCTGCTAGTAGCCATGGCGGCTAGTGTGTAACACTCTTGTTCGGCCGGCTGGCGTCCCGAAGCACGTGAGCTTATTACGAGCTGGCAGCTGATTAATAATTCCTCGCATACCACCTGAAGGCATCCAGTCTGCCAGTGCGAGACCCTTGCTATGAATGAATGAAAGCAGGGTAAATTTAGGGACACGTTTTTCTTTGTTAGGCACAACATTAATTAGAACTAACGGAGTTGAAAGCCAAGGAAAGTATAGGGGATGTTATTTGTACTATATGTAATTTAAATATGAAGAAAGTAAAGTGGACGAAGAGATAACTTCGCCCCGACAGCGAGCGTCCAGCCGCCGGAAGTTGTCGTTTAGTGATCTAGAGTGGTGGTCATCCTCACGTCTACAAAATTTGTCTTTCTGGTTACTGTCGCTTAACGGCACTTCTAGGCACCCGCATGGCAATGGCGGAGCTGCTTAAAATAAGTTTAAATCACATCAATTACGCTCGTAAACAAAAAAAATTAACCTTCGTACTATGCCCTATTTTTTCGTCGAAACATAACTGTCCTTGGATGGCGTTGAAAACCATCTCGCTCAGCTTAGAATCTTAATGCATGTTAGGCATTTGACAGACTTTCTGAGAGGCAATTAGGCGTCCTACTTTGACAGCAGTTCATGCGGACAAATTTGTATGGGACGCAATAGAATGTTACGCGCCACATTAGAAAAAGCGTAAGTGCATCAGTGATTTCTTAATACGCAATATAACAATAAATTGAAGGCTTGCAACCGATTCGGCTCTCTTGTGTTGAAAAAAAAAAATGTTGGAACTCAGCAAAAGTGTCAACAAGCACCCTGAACAGCCAAATTACTGTTGTACTTTTCACCTGCATTTAGCAATAAATTTTCAAATGATAATACATTCGCAGTACATATAGGAAGGAATGTCAGGTATGAATTTTAAAAATCGGAATATGGTGCTTACAAATGACCAATAGTACTAACACACTCTTTCAAATGCTGCTCAGAAAATAAAGTTAATAAAGACAAGAGCGCCCGCTTTTATTGTTGTCATATAATTTTGTTACTTCTCAGACAAAGCAGTCCTGTCGCCTTGTATTCTTCTGTCAGCGTGTGCTGACGGCCGACCAGATATGCACCGATGAAGTCCTTATGTCTCGATTACCTCGATCAACCTCCCCGTCAGTTGAAACGCGTGTCCCTGGAAATGAAAGTAGTTTCATGGATTTTTCAAAAATATTCTTCCAGGTGCATAGGCTAAAACGCTGAGCTGGAGCACTATTGTTCATTGCTTAGAGAGTTGTCGATAACTTGCGTCAGAAGCAGGGCTTTTTTATTGTGTAGAACAATGCAAATACTTGACATAAACCCAGATACATAATAAGAGCACAGCTGAGCATGCGGACAATTTGGCGTATTGTAAGAGGAAATATTGCTAAAGGTAGGAAACTAAAAAAAACAGTTTGAATAATCTAGTCACTGCTGTCAAGCATGTGACATAGCCTGTACGGCATATGAAGAAAGAGACAAAGACCCAGCGCTAGATGCAGTGATCTGTCCTTGAAGATGAGCGTTGTCGCCGTCTCTTCTACTGTAAAGCGGGGCCAATCGTCCTTTGCAAATTATAGGCAAAGCCTTCCGAGCTGTTCCCAGGATTTTGGGACATCTGTACGTGGCGCCATCTCTCGGTGGCAGCAACGGCGTCCTGCCATAACTAAACGGGAAATAGGTGAACAATTCATCAAAATTAACTGTTGGGCTAGTTGGTTCATATTCTCAGTAAAACAGCGCCAGCGAAAACAACAGACCAGACGAGGAGGAAGACACGTACACAAGGCGCCTTGTGTGCGTGTCGTCCTCCTCGTCTGGTCTGTTGTTTTCGCTGGCGCTGTTTTACTGCGAAAAAATTCAGATCTGACAAAAAAAAACAGTTACCAATAACGAGTAATAGTTGTATGCAGCAAAGACCCTACGGAACATTCTCATAAAAATGGAGTATATCATTGCAGGGCGTATGGCTTCCCAGGAAAGCTGAAAACCGCCAAATAGAAACACATTGTAAGGTATTAAACACTCTAGGAAGCGACGCGGGTTGTAGCGCGATGGCGTAGTTTTACCAGAATGTTTCAGCGGGTCTCTGCTGGACATAAGCGGGAGAGTCGTTTCTTGGTAAATAGCTTTTTTTCGTGAGATAGGATTTTTTCGCCTATTTGCCATTCAGTTGCGGCAGGCCACCGCTGTCGTCGACGAGAGATGGCACTACGTGCATATGCCCCGAAATCCTGGTCATCAGTGTCGATCAACATATTTTAACTACAGTATCCTTAGCATGATCTGCATAAAAATGGCGCTTAGAAGAAGGCAAACACTGCCAAGGTGCCACCACCTTGCTTGTCGTTTATTCTAACTGAATTAACTATTTTACGCTCATTAATAGTTCCTTTTGCGTGTACTTGACTGCAAGATGACATGCTATTGTTGGGAGCATTCAATGTAATGTTTATAACTGTGGTGTGTCGCCTTTGTCAGGAAAAAAACAGTCTGTGATGTCATTCTCTTCGACAAACCTGATGCTCAGTCGTGTTGAGAGCATGACAAGAAACGAATTCAACATATGTAGATTTCAGAGTGAGTGATTTTCTTTTCTAAATTGACGTACGTCCCTATTCGTTCCAGAACTTAACCGAAGTACTTTACCATGTCCGAATGAAAGAGGGTCGTGCATTCTCAGATCGTTTTCGGCTATGACAATATTTGTAATCCTTTTTTGTATGATTCTGTAGGTGTGATAAAAATATCGAAATAGACGCAATAGCAAAATAAAACATTTTCGACGCGAACATTCCTGAACATTTTGATACCTGGAGCATTGAAACAAAAAAAAAAATCGTGTTTAAAGTGCAATCCTGCTGTAAAATGTTAGCCATGACAATCCAGTTTAATTGCATTCCACGCGAGATATATGCATTTGGTATATCATTTTCACACGCAAAAACAAACAGTTGCGAAATTTTGTACGGAAGAAGGTACGCATATCCCAAATGCTAATATTTCCAAATCCCCCAGGGAACTTCCACACAAGTCATGCAATGCATAATCAAAGATCTTGGCGGAAGTTTAAGCTTTTACCCTGAAGCGTAGAACGCGAAAACTTCATCCCGCGCTCCCACTTTGTATTGGAGCGCAGATAAAGCCACCCACTGTGTCTCTTTAAAGGCTCGTTCCCACCGTAGGTGGAGCTGCTAAATCATGGGAGCAGAGAGCGGCAAGTGGAGGAAACTTCTTCTTCCAGCGGCGAAAACGGGCGGAAAACGAGGTGGCGAGCCGGATCACTCGAGGACCGATTTTTTTCCGTCTCCGCTTCTCTTCAGCCAATCAGAACGCCATACGGTGGTATCGCTGGTTGAGCCGAAAATGGTACGTGATCTGCGCAGGCGCCACCTCTCTCGCCGGTCGAGGTGGCGCCTCTGCAAAAGCACGAGATGTCGCATTTTCTCGGCCGCGCGGGCAGTCCGGTGAGCCCTGCGGTCTGTACAGGTACGCGTACAAGCCGCTTCACCGTGTCTAAAATGCGCTTCACTGTTTTGGTCTCTTCGCCTTCTGTGTGAACTAGCCCTGAGGCAGTTCGCGCGCCCGCATAGCGGCTCGCTTTGTTTACGATGTTCGTGATGGCAGTCATGATTAATTATGGCTGAGCCCTTTGTAAAGAGTGGGCGGGTTCAAAGCACCCGCTCGTTAGGCAATTAACATGGCGGGACAACTGGTATCGTTCTACGCATCTGCAACGCAATATTATATTTGCTAAATTCAGTCCTCATGCGACATGACTTATTTATTGCCAAAGCTTCAAGCAGTTTCGGTTTTTTCTCGAAGCACTTTCAAGCAATGGAATTACTGTATTATAAGAGGCTATAGGTGTACCAAAGTGTTCCATACCAAAGTGTTCCATACTAGTGCCAATCGAAACGTGCTTACTTGTAACGTTTGTTATGCGCTAGTACTAGTAGTTTCGCTTTTTTGCTCGCTGTGAATATAATTAGGTATGTTTTAATAAGAGCCATAAAAGAGAATAAGAGTCTTTGGGATAATAAGAGCTCTTTGGGATAATATTTAACTGTCGCGCAGAATACTTGGGTTCCGCGTCTGGAGCAATGCTGTTTATTTTCGATGAATTGTATATGATGTTTAGCAGATTCCGTTTTTAATATTTCATCGATCGAAATGTTTTGGTCTTGGACAACGCTGCCGGCGCCGATACCGTATTTTCGGCCACACGGGGTCTTTTAAGCTACTGCGTTAAACAATTTTCGTAGAATAGGGAAGACTTGAAAGAATTGTGCTTCCGTGAAATATGAGGTTGTCATACGCATTGAAGATGCGGAAAGTCTAGAGCAAAGAGAGATATCAGAAATTTAAATGTGTCTATTAAAAGTGAAGGAAAACTTGCAGAAAGCAAAAGCTTTACCTTTAAGAGTGCGATGCGATAGCTTTTTCAGGCCTCCCTCAAATCGCCTTCTCATTCACGATTGCATAGGGTGCTTTTCCGAAATAATTTCAAACATTGGCGTGGCTCCGTGGCATCATTTTGCAACGAAACCTGTTTTGAGATCACAACGGAAGTGGCACTGAGGTGCCTGTCCGCTGCCGCCACCACCGGTGTCCGTAACCGCTATACCGCGAAATAAGAAAAAAATGAAATGAGAAAAAAATAATCCAGAAACGTGGGCCACTCTTACAGACTATCATCATCAACCAAGAATTAGCACTGCCCACAGCGGGTAAGGTTCCGTGCCCTCAACCTGGTTTTTCAAGTTGAAGTGATGGCGTCAACTTGGGTGACAGATACCACCAGTTGTGGCTGCTATTGTTTGCTGCCACCCACCACCTGTGAGCGTGTTGGAATTTTTTTTTTGTTGAGCGAAACGTTGTGACATGACGCTAAACATATGTACAAATGTAATACGCACAGACATGTATGTTGAATAGTCGCATATGTTTTATATAACCAGTTGTTTACAGTTGCGTAGTGATGTCAAGAGCAACATAGGTATTACCAATACCAGAGGCGGTAAGCTAAAATGCAGCGCTTGTGCTTGCGAGGAAGGTAGCCCTAGATAGGGATACGCAGACCACATTCAGTGGATGGCGCTTAAGTATACAAGGGACGTTAACCCGACGTGATGCTTGTGTCATAGGAGTAGATGCATAATGTTTATAAAATTAGATAGCCAGCACTACAACCACAATAATGGCTTACAGCGCACACTGACACAAGGACGAAGTAGACACACGAAGACAAGCGCTGACTAACAACTGAATTTTATTTCAATGGAACACACAAATATATATCGAAACAAAATTGCACATGCGCGAGTACATGCTGTCAGGAACATCCTTTGACGATGATAACCCGTAATGATTTGGCGTTAAGAAATGCGTACTCGCGCATGTACTCGCGCATGTGCAATTTTGTTTCGATATACATTTGTGTGTTCCATTGAAATAAAATTCAGTTGTTAGTCAGCGCTTGTCTTCGTGTGTCTACTTCGTCCTTGTGTCAGTGTGCGCTGTAAGCCATTATGGATCTTCACCAACTAGCCCGGTCAAAAACCTTACTACAACCACAATTGACGTTTCACCATAATTACAGCTGTATAGTGTCTTTTCTCAAAGAAATTTATATACCTGGCGTGACTCTGGTAGAATACTGGATTTACACGCATAATGCTTGGGTTTGATTCCAACTAGGACCCAGATAATTATTCTTTGCATTCTTCGGGTCAACGCCGCTGATATCAGTTTTTCTTAACGTTCTCGCATTTAAATTGCCAATGTCGGTTCTCGCGGTGTCTGGGTAGATATCAACTGTCAAACACCTCTGGCGCATACCCGCATACCGCGGCCCGTGGTATGCGGGTATGTGCCGTACGTGTCTGGAGGACAGGTTATGACGACGTACGCGACGGAATTTTCACGTTACTCATTTCATGACCAGCCTGTCATATTCGTAGAACCATCTTTCCCTCCCATACTAATTTTGGTCTAGCCCAAGTTACAGAGACGATCGCGAAAGCATACAGACGTAGGCGGCTAGGTAGATAGATACGTCGATAGAAACACTCAAAGTGTTTGCAGTATTAAGAAATGCTTCGCATTTAAATATCATTGTGTATTAAGAATCACCGCGTCGCTGTACCCACCGGTGGCATCGCTCAAGCGAAAGGGCCGTTTTGTACCATTATGACTATCTCAAAATAGTTCCTGCGTCTGAAAATCCGAAATATACAGGACTTATAGAACTTATGAAGATCTTAGAGAACTCATGTCAGCGTGTCATAACAGAAAGAAAGGAAGTAATTTAGTCAGTGATACTTTTGTGGTGTAGCGCAAAAAAAAAAAAGTTTTTAAATGGGATGTTCGCAGCCGCATTCCGGAGATATGTTTTTTCGTGGTTTTGATGGACAGTGCGCTTGCGGATGCTGGCTGTAGGGCGTATATACGTAGGAAAGTTTTTCACAATACATGTAATTGCTAGTTAGCGCTTTTCCTGTGCTGGGTGTGTTCATCTGTGTCCCGTACTGAATTTGCGCTCTGCAGTTTAGCATTATGGACCAACTAGTCCATCAAGAGATTACCTTATGAAAAAAGTCACAGTTTCACCGCGAGGGTGAAGCAATGAATGCGATAGCAACAAATTGTAATGTTATACGAAGTGAGGCTGGCAGCTAACTCTTTTTGGATCCGATCTCACGCAGCTCTAGAAAACGCTGGTTTAAGAGCATGCGGCCGCTCCAGGGAAACACTGCTCACCACATTCTCTTCGCGTTGAGAGCGCAGCACGTAGAAGGGTACACCGGCCCCCCGCTGTTGGCCGCCGAGAAGGGGAGATAACGCGCGCGCCCACGACGACCACGCTCGTAAAATCGAAGGTCGCTCGAGGGGACCCCCCCCTCGCGTCTTTTCACGCTCACGAACGACGGGCGGGGCCGGTTATATATATACATATACATATACGGGGATGACGCCGACGGCGAAAACCAGCCGAGAGTGTCCATATAATTGCTATCGCAATAATATACAGGCTGTAAGGCTCGCCTTATGTCAGTTTTGTAACTCCGGGACCTCCTTCTGTACTAATGATGAATAAAGAATTAAAGAATGTCACTGCTTTTGCCAAATCATTGGTTTGCTCCAAGAGCAGAGCTATAGATTCATGAATGCCCACTTTGTGGAGCAAATCACTGTAAGTTCTTGAGGTAGAAGACACAGTAGATTTATCGAAAGTGTCCCTGACAATATTTTTATTCATACAATATTCATTCCTAGCCTTGGCAAAAAAACATGCAAGAGAAACTGCATTCAGACAAACCTGATCTTCAGCAACATGTTTATTGAACATTGTTTTCTTCTGTTATAAACCTAAACAAACAGCAGCATGTCCACAATGATCTGTGCTTGCAGTGCAAAATGAAGAGCAGTGGCAAGCATCGCTACCCAGTATGGACTCATGTGTGAATACGTAACGGATAATATGCAGCATGTAGTCACTATGTTTAGCCTGTGGCTAGGTAGAGATAGGGATCCTATTCTGCTTCTCTTTTCATCCGGTATTATTGGGTGGTGAGCTGTGCGATGCTGCTTCTGGCAATTACACTGCTCAACTTCTTACAGAAATAACGGTTGTGTTTTCTGTACCTGTTCCAGAAGTCGAAATAGGTGTTATGTGTATTGATGATGCATTAAGGGCCACAACGTCACCACCAGAAACCCGGATGCCAAGAGTGCCATGAGGGGGGTGTAACAGCAGTGCTGCTTGCAACAACTGGTTGATGCTCTGGCGAACTGCCTGGTGCGCTGCCTCCACCTGGTAAGTTACTATTTATTAAGCCGTCCAAAACGCCACTAACAGCAGCGTTATTGTGCACTATGGCACCACTTGAAAGAGAATTGGCAGCATTTGATGCAGGAGTTCCTCCCGGTATTACTGTAATTACTGTTGCCCCTCCTGTCGTCGTACCACTTCCGACCGAACTTACACCTGTTGTTCTTGCAGGCATTACACCAGTGCCAACGATTCCTCCTGTATCGTGTGGCGGTGTAGAAGGAATGCCATCAGCACTTCCGGCACCTACGGGTTGTGCTGATATGAGCGAATTCGCACCGGCTGAGCCTGCACCAGTTACGGCAGATGAGCCGGTTCCTAGTATAGCACTTGGCGGTGTCGAAATGGTACCAGGTCCTTCTGTATAATTGCCTCTGGCAACTGTGGGTTGAACTGAAACCGGTAAGCTCCCACCGGCTGCTGCTACATCAGTTAAGCCAAGTCTGGCGGGTACTGTTGTAGCGCTTGATGACGTAGAAGTCATATCAGATCCGCCTGCATGAGTAGCGCCTTCAGCTCCTCCGTGTCGAGATGGACTCGATGGGGTTACACCGGTCAGGGTAGCTCCGCTGGCTCCTGTTGGAGTGCTTGGTGGTGTTCCTTCAGCACCTCCAGGTAATACAATAATCAGTGAGCTTGCACCGGTACCTCCTAGACGAGTTGCGAGAGTTCCATTACTTTCTCCTGCGGCGCTTAACGGTATAGAACCTATGCTAGACCCCCCTGAATAAGTTTCTACGGTACCTCCGGGATGTGCCAGAGTCGGCGCGCTTGCACCATTTGGTAGGGCGCCAGTTCGGGCAGCTCCACTCATTCCTGTTGTGGGCCTTGGCGTTGCAAAATCCACGTGAGATCCGCCTGTATGATCTCCTCCAGCACGACCACCTTGCGCTGGAATCATCGAGTGTACACCATTGGTTCGTACACCAGTCTCTGCACCATTTATTCTATCTGAACCATTTGATGGACTCGCACCTTGTGGTGTAGAAGTAATCCCGTATCTCTCTGAATAAGTTATCCCGGTACCTCCAGGTTGGGCTGGAGTCAGTAAGCTTACGCCGGTGGTTAGTACATGACTTCCAGCAGGCCCACTAGTTTCTGCTGTGCCGCTAGACGGCGCAGAAGCTATGCTAGCTCCTGTATGAGTTCCTAGGGCTCTTCCGTGTTGCGCTGGATAGGATAAGCTGGCCCCGCCCATTTCTGTACCAGTTGCGGTAATCCCGCTTAATACTGCTGTAGGCCTTGATGGCACAGAAGTCATTACGGGTCCATATACATCAGTCGCCCCGGCACCTGCTGGCTGTGCTGCGCTCGGCGAGCTTACACCGGTTGTCGTTGGAACAGTTGCAGCAGCTCCACTTATTTCTGCTGCAGTGCTGGACGGCCGAGTACTTCCTGGTTGTACTGGAACCCGCGAGCTCACACCGGTTGGAGCAACACCAGTTGCGGCCGCTGTGTTTATTCCAGTTAGAGCGTTTGACGGTGAAGATGTCACTACAGATCCTTCTGTATGTGTTCCTCCACTTGTCCATACAGTAGCTTCGGCAGCTCCGCTGTGTCTCGGTGGAGCACTTGGAGGTGCAACGTAAATGCCAGATCCCTCTGTACGAGTTCCAGAAGCTTCGGGTGTTGCTGGAATAATTGAGCTTGTATTGGTTGTCCCTGCATTAGGCTGTGTACCAGTTGCGGCAACAGCGCCGATTCCTGCTGTAGGTATTGATGGTGCAGAAATCACGCCAGACCTCGCCCCATAAGTTCCTGCAGCAGCACTGGCTTCGGCAGGAATCACTGAGCCCACTCTGGTTGGTCCTACTGTGGACGAGGCTGCTCCGCTGAACCCTCCTGTAGTGCTTGATGGTACAGGAGCCACGCCAGAACTCCCTATATAAGCGCCTCCGGGAGCACTGGGTTGTGCATGGCTCGGTGAGCCTAAAACGGTTGTTCCTCTGCGAGGAACGGCATGTCCGTTCGGTTCTGCTGGAGTGCTTGATAGATTTGAAGTAATGCCAAATGCCACTGTATTAGTTTCTCCGGCCAATCCGGGTTGAGATGCAATCACTGTGCCTACACCAGTTGCTCCTACACTGCTGGAGGCAGCTCCGCTGAATCCTCCTGTAGCGTTTGATGGTACAGGTGCCAGAACAGAGCCCTCTGAATAGATAACTCCGGCACCTACGGGTTGTGCATGACCAGGTCCGCTAGTTTCTGCTCTGACGCTTGATGGTACAGAATTAATGCCGCGTCCCACTGCAGCAATTTCTCTTGCTAATCCAGGTTGGACTAAAATCACTGAGGCTCCACCAGTTGGTATTACACTAGTAGAGGCCGCTCCGTTCAATCCTCCTGTAGTGCTTGACGGTAAAGGAGTCATGACGGGACGCCCTGTATAAATACCTCCAGTACCAGCGGGTTGTGCATGACCCGGTGAGCTTAAAACCGTTGTCCCTCCACCAGGAACAGTAGGTCCGCTAGTTCCTGCTGCAGTGCTTGCCGGTCTAGAATTAATGCCAGGTCCCACTGTAGTAATTTCTCCTGCTAATCCAGGTGGGACTAAAATCACTGAGGCTCCTCCAGTTGGTATTACACTAGTAGAGGCCGCTCCGTTCAATCCTCGTGTAGTGCTTGACGGTAAGGAAGTCATGACGGGACCCCCTGTATAGTTACCTCCGGCACCAGATGGTTGTGCATGACCCGGTGATATTAAAACTGTTGTCCCTGTACGTGGTACAGCAGGTCCGCTAGTTCCTGATGTGGCGCTTGACGGGCCGGAAATAATTCCAGATCCCACTGCAGTTCTTTCTCCTGCTAATCCAGGTTGAACTAAAATCACTGAGCCTACACCAGTTGGTACTACACTAGTAGAGGCCGCTCCGTTCCATCCTCCTGTAGCGCTCGACGGTAAAGGAGTCGTGACTGGACCCCCCTGTATAATTAGCCCCGGCGCCAGAGGGTTGTGCATGACCCGCTGATATTAAAACGGTTGTCTCTCCACGAGGTACAGCAGGTCCGCTAGTTCCTGTTGTAGCGCTTGACGGTCCAGAATTAATGCCAGATCCCACTGTAGTTCTTTCTCCCGCTATGCCAGGTTGGACTAAAATCACTGAGGCTCCTCCAGTTGGTATTACATTAGTAGAGGCCGCTCCGTTCAATCCTCCTGTAGTGCTTGACGGTAAAGAAGTCATGACGGGACCCCCTGTATAAATACCTCCGGTACCAGCGGGTTGTGCATGACCCGGTGAGCTTAAAACAGCTGTCCCTCTACCAGGTACGGTAGGTCCGCTAGTTCCTGCTGTAGCGCTTGACGGTCTAAAAGTAATGCTAGATCCTACGGTATTAGTTTCTCCGGCAAGTCCAGGTTGAGCTGGATTCACGGGGCTTGCAGTGTTTGTTTCTATGACAATTACGGCACCTCCACTGATTCCTCTTGTACCGCTTGATGACGTCGCAGTTGTGCCAGATCCTCCTGGATGAGTTGCGCCCACGGCACCTCCGGGTAGTGTCGGTGAGTTTACGCCTCCTGTTCCTGCACCGGCATTGACTGCACCACCGCGTGCTACGGTATTACTTGATGGTATAATCGCGCCAGACCCCGGCGTAGTTGTTAGGCGACCGGCTTGTTCAGAGGTAGCGGAAACTGCTGAGTTAACACTGGCGTTTCCTACAGCCACCACAGCCGTGTTACCAATACCCAAGGTTCCGCTTCCTGATACCCCTGCCAAAACAGTGGCGTTGCTACCTGCACCAGGACTTCTGGTGTCATGTATGGGTATGCCCTCTGGATTTACTCCTTCATCTTCATAAGACTCCCTAGAATCAGACGAGGTTGAAACTACCGTGGCCAAGCCGCCACCAACGCCTCCATACCCATTGGTAACTGTTGAAGTTGTGCCCTCGGTGTGGCCACCACGTGCATTTGTTCCACTAGGATGTCCATGAGCGCTTCCGGGGGCAGATGCGTTGCCTGCAAGCGATGTCGGTACTCCGTGAAGTCCATATCCACCAGGCGTGAGCGGAACCGCTACCACAATGTATCGGTTACATTCCTCATGAGGCACGCAAATGATTTCGCCGTCTCGCTCAGCCTCCGCGAAACCATCAAAGCAAACGCAGCCGCCTCTTTGGCAACGCGTAACACAATATTTGGGCGGCTGCTTGCCGCACTTTGGTGCGCAGGTAGACACACAACTTTGAAAACTCGAATGTGGAGGGCACGTGGGTGCGCACTTTCTTGTCTTGACACACCGGTTTCTCTTCATTCTGTGATCTCTGTTACAATAAAACGGAAAAAAAGAAAGGAAGATTAAACCTCGTAGACTGTCTCCGGAATACTCTTGCATGATATAACAATAATAACAAAGCTCGGTGCATTAATAGACGCCAACTTCAGCAGTCATTACAATAGGTTGGCAAACTTATAACTTGATTCACTAGACTCTCTCAGACTCAGATCGAGCCGTGAGGCCAATTTTGAGAGAGTCCGCGTGAGTAATATTTCGGCAAGTTTGAGTGCGATTTAGTCTGGTTGAATGAATGAATAAACTTTATTTCAAGTCCGGCTCCTTCGGGCGAGGCGGGGGGGAAGAGGGGATTGCCCCCTGTTCCGTCCCACTCTCCGTCAATGATGGCGGTGCCTCAGATGACGGCGGGAAGTCTGGTTGAGAGTAATTTTATTGAGTCTGCGTCCGAGTGAGCACAGCTAGGTGAAGATAATTTTGATGAATCCGAGTCTGAGTTAGCCGTGAGCCCGAAATGAACATATTGAGTGAGTTTGAGTGAGCTCCACATTTTTTGCCGATCTATGATCCTACTTACCCGACTCAACACTGCTGTCAGCTTTATGTTGGTTCAAGTTTATAGCCATACTCATGTCTACTGACACATGATTCAATGAACTAGCCTTCGTAATACAGCTAAATACAGTGGAACCTTCATGATACGATCACGGCTCGTATGAATTTCAGGATGGTACGAATTTTTCTGTTGTCCCAGCTAAGGCCCATAAGCGTGTACTGTAATGGAGTGTGGTTGCTTCGAGCCGATTTTCACCCCGGGACGTTTGATACGAACGTACGCTACCACGCAGTTACGAACGGGCGCTGCCCGCGCTGTCGCGGTAGACAAGGCACTCACACGCAGGCACGTGAACCCAAGCGCGCGCATGCGCACCGAGCCGCCAATTTGTAAGAATAGGCCATAGGCGGCGAGCCGTACCGTCCGAGGTTGTATGCGCGAATTTTGGAGGCCTTGGAACGCCTTCATGTTTCTGCGTTTAGATTACATGCGGCGGTGGCGTCGCTCTCACTATCGTTCTCTTTTCTTTATTTAGCACTAAAGTTTGTTATGCCGGGGTCCACCACGCTCCACCGACGTATTTCCGTGACGAATATGACGTTGTAAAATATACTCCAACAAATCGCATAGAAAAACCATGAAGAAAAAGTTCTGTCACCGGGAGTCGAACCTACGACCTTTCGCTGCGGGTGGTGCGAAACAACTCGACCGTGAGCCGAAAGCTCTACAGCAGGGGGTCTCAAACTCACATCACCTGCCGGGCCGCATTCACCAAATTTAGTCCCGCAAAGGGCCGACACAGTGAATAAGTGGGAAGCGGGGTGTGTGTGTGTGTGGGGGGGGGGGGGGGGGGGGTGGAGTTTGAACAAAATGTCAGCTAACGTTGCCATTTAAAAGGAGCCCTTTCTCATACTTGATATATGGGTCATTTCTAAAGGGCATTTGGCGTCAGGTTTTGGGAATCATATCAATACCGACCAACACAATGACTAAAATCAGGACACCGATCTTGAAGTATAAAGCTTTTTTTTCAGACACTTATGTTTCAACACAAGGTGACCGCATGGGTGCCTCACGAACGAAATGCTTAAGACCAGTCAAGCCTGTTTAAGCGAGAAATAATGCCAGCACCATTTTAACAGTGTCACGAACAGTCACAAAGTCATAAACTAAAAGTGGGACGAAGACTCGTGTGCAAGCCGCGGGCCGCACGCAAGAGGTCGGCGGGCCGCATGCGGCCCGCGGGCCGCGTGTTTGAGACCCCTGCTCTACAGCGTGCTAACGGCGGGCTATCTATACGGGGTGTCCCACATAACTTGAGCCAAGACTGAAAATGAAAGGCACTTCAGAGGCGAATTGAATTGAACCAAACATATACTGCACTAGCCTATAGATACTCAGGCTATTTTTTGTTTCCCCCTAAACTAATTAATCAATTAATTTTAATTAACCACCTTTTTAATTATTGGCTGAATACCCGAAATATGAACACTGAGCTGTAGATCATTTTCAGAAACCGCCGACTGAATTGTTCCTGTACAATACATCTCGTGCTGTTATTTTTGCCGCGTTGAAATGAAAGCCCGCGAAACTTGAAAAGAAGCCACGTGACGGACCGCGAGCACACTGCTACAGTGCTGCTCTTAAGCGTGCAACCGGTGAGCGAGGTCGCCTGCGGTTGCCACGGGGAAGCGAGAGGGTGCTTTGAAGATGGCCGACATTTGGGCATCCGGTTTTCCTCGAATGATGGTGGAAATACAGGCTGTTGTATCACTACGCGTTATACTCACTACGCGTTGATGAGGTGACATGCTCACCCGCGCAGCTGAACACTTTGTAATGGGTGGGTAGCCTTAAACCACCCACCACTTGAGCAATTCAAGGATTTTGACACCTGGCGGGATTCTATGATTCGGCCACACAATATTACATGCGTTAAAGATACTCCACCCAGTACATGACGTTCTTATAGCATTTTTTACGATGCAGCTTACGGCACTACCGTGCATCCGTGGTAGAACATGTGCTTGCCACGCAGAAGGCATGGGTTTAATTTACACTCGGCCCGACATTGTTATTATTTATTTATTTGCATGTATCTGCAATTTTTACTCACGGACAACGCCGATTTTTCGCTAACAAGCAACGACGCCGCCACCAAAGCCCACACCTAATTTCTGTAAAACGAGCTCTGTAACCTAATCGCATTAAAAAGCGGAACAAATACCGAGGGACATGTCCTGAGCGAAAACTACAGGTAAGTTAAATTGGGACAGTTAATGAAATGGGACACTCGACGCTCTTAACACATATTTTGCGGTCTCTAATTTGGCTACTTGGAACACACCTATGATTTCAGTTATCCTTAGATAATGAATGTCAGCTTAATAGTAAAACTTAATAGGCCAGCAAATAATTGAGGAACTATAAAACTCGCGCTTACCGTACATAGCCAGGTGGGCAGTCGCATCCTAAGACGCACTTCTTTGAACAGGAAGCGCGTATTGGTTCGTTGCAGAACAGTGGACACTTCCTCGCGCAAACGTTGAAGTCCTTATCGGGGAAGCACTTGCAGCTCGTGCACTCTTGCTTGGTTATGCAGTCGCCCCAGGAATTCCGGACGAGTCCTGGCCTGCATACACAACTGCGTGGCTTGTTACGTTCGGAAAGGGGCGTCAGATGAGGCCTGCAGAACCTTTCCTTCCGATGTCGGCCGCTTACTGGTACTTCAAGGCAGCCGCAACTCGATGAACTAGCTGCATACAAACAGGTAGCAATCACTCATCATGAGAAACGTTTGCAGTTTACACTAGTCTAAGAGCGTTGGTTAACATGGAGGCAGATCTGTAGCGAGTACTTCGCTTCTCCGCAGAATGGCGAATAATGTCCTAAAGTGGGTGCTTCCCAACATGACAAAAGTTGATTTATGGCGTCGTGGGTGCCTTGCAAATGTACTTGTATTAGTAGCCCCAAGAGAATTTACAACGGGTTCTTGAAGTGCCGCTCTTCCAGCTTTCGCTGTGACTGCTGCGCTTTCCGCGCAGCCCTAGTCTTTTTTTTAATAGGTGACGTTTCTATACGCTATCATTGCTACGTCAGCCAAATCTGTATGCGCCAGCCGCTCATGCGCCGTGTGGCACCCTTTTCTTCTCTTTCTCCTCCCCATTTCCTCTGTATTTCCGTGACGGGAATAAAACTGCGCGTAAGCGTATGCAGGGTTCCTCTTCAGGGGGGGGGGGGGGGAGTGAAGGTTTATCGCAGTGCCCTCTGCCCTAGTAAGTTAATGTATGGGGCAGGCAAACGCATGAGGGGGAGACAGAAAATTAGGTGGGCAGATGAGATTAAGAAGTTTGCAGGTATAACGTGGCAGCAGAAAGCACAGGACCGGGTTGAGTGGCGGAACGTGGGAAAGGCCTTTACCCTGCAGTGGGCGTATTCAGGATGATGATAATGATGATGACGGGGGAGGCTTCGCGCCCCCCCTCTCCCCCGTTTTAGGTGACTAAGGGAGGCGCCCCCCCCCCCCCCCTGCCCCTCCCACGTGCGCACGCCTATGAAACTACGAATTATGCCTGAGGACGTTGTATAATTCACAACCGATGCACAGGCGCTTCGCTCGGCTTGGCTACACTATGTATTGACAGATACGACTAAGTGTTTAAGCCTTATCGATCCAATTTACCACTGTAGAATGAAATACTGAAAGCTGCGTGCAATGTTGATACCACTGCTCAGTAGAGCATTCCTGGAAAGGATTGAAGCACTTGCCTTTCGAATTAACAAGCGAAGTAACCAAATGCTCAATTGATCACTCTCAAACAACCTTTAACACAAATACTCAAACATGCTTTCTTTCTGAATCTATGCAATTCAAAGAGCAAACACGGAAAATTTATGTAGTGTACTACCAAGCCTTAGTGCATTTTTAGCTACGGAATACGAGATACTATCTTTAGTGTTGATGAATCAAGCGAACGGAAAAATTAAAAAAGTGAGAAAAGAGGTCAAGCGCTTGTCTCTCTTTTTAGACTTTGCCTGCACTGCGATTAATTTCTTTGAGCCCAGGCACATCAGCTACTCGCCTACACTTTCACATGAAATCGGTTCTCACAACAGTGATGTTCCGTGCAGGGAATTTTCCCTTTTTCAGGGAATTTTCGACACTCATTTTGGACGAAAGGGAAAAAGGGAATCTTCGCGATATTGCAGGGAATTTGGAGGGGTGGCGAAATTTTTTTCTTTTTTTTTTTATAATGATCAAAAGACTGTGGACATGAGGCTTTCGAATGTCGCAATCGCTTCTGGTGCATGTAGCGCGCCAAACCACAGCCTCTAAGGTTCGTTTTTAAAGACCATAGTCTTTCTTGGGATAATTCAACGCAGAAACATTCATGACATTGATTTGACTGACTGCTGGTTTGTGTGGCCAGCGATTCAGCTGCCCGGCGAAAGTTTAAGCCCGTGCTCAAAGCCCGCCTATCTTGAGTTCTATAGTCATTGTGCTGTGATCCTAGCTTTATATATTTTAAATACCTTGCTTTTTTTTTCAGTTCGAGGCACACAAAAGTTCTGCGGTCAATTGAAATGTTTCCCAGTCAATATATATTCTAGTCACTTCACATTTATTTATTTTTTTCTTTACGGTAGTTTGCAGAACCGTTCCTAATCAAGTCAATAAAATGTTAAATACCACCACAAAAGCTTGTTTTATTTCACAATATTTGGTCACCATTATTGAAAAGTTGACGTGCTTTTTGTACAAAATGTGGTGCATATAGATACAGAGCGTCTGCTAGGCGCATTAATGTACGCCACGTCACTCAGTAACAAAAAAATACAACAATAATAAACTTTTCTTCTTATGCAGTGCCCGTGTGCATGAGCATGTACAGCTCCTTCGTAGTATTAAAAGTCGATCTCGGAGGCGATGCTTTGAGTTGGGCAGGAAAGAAGAGAAAGCGATGGGAAGAGCCTGAAACATATATATATATATATATATATATATATATATATATATATATATATATATATATATATATATATATATATATATATATATATATATATATATATATATACATAAACTTTTTTTGTGCAGGGAAATTGCGGGGATTTTTGGCGATGTATGCGGGGAAAAATGCCGGAAATAGAGAATTTTCGGGCCTCGGAAAGGGAATTCTTCTGTCCAGGACGGAACATCACTGTCTCACAATGCGGGGGATCTGCGCCGAATATTTTAGACTTGCTACCGACCGGTTACTGGAATGAGCCCACCACTTATGCTCACGGTCAGTCATTCTCTTGTAGGTTTTAAATAGTAGTAAACGCAGCAAACATAGAATGACGGGAAGTTAAGCGAGTTTTTTATTACTCAACACACTACTCGAGTGGTCTGACGCAAATGGTAAACATTTCCTGCGCGTTTCAAGAGGATCTTGTTTGTTTGCAATAAGTCGCCGTCGCGAAATTCCAAGTCATCGCGAAACTTTTCATGCAGACATTCGAAAGTTCCAAAAAATTGAATCGCCATGTCTTTTCCTACGTCCCCTACTGCAAAACAGATTGTGCTCCAACTGAACTGTTGCTTTTGTGCTATGGTTAAGTGTCTCTTAAGGAAGGTTACCCTCTCATTACTATAGCGACTGTCACTGAGTGCTTGAAAAGGTGAACCACTTCGTAAAGTTCACAATTTGTCGCATAAATCCTTAAAGGTGTACTGCACAAAAATTGGAAAAACTGACGAAAACACCAAAATTTTACTCGGAATACGCGATTGTTCCGAGAAACAGTTTATTTCGCGTATTTTTCGACGTTTGGGTGTGTTTCTGGAGTTTTGTGAGCGCGCGGCGTCTTCATGCCAGCGCGAGTCATGACGTCACATTCACCGCGGCGCACACAGGGTGCCCTTTGCTCGGCCTCTTCTTCCCTTTCTGCACCTCTCCTTTACATCTCACTCTCGCCCTTCCACAAAGGCGCTGACGTCTGCCTATCATTAACGGGCTTTGGCTCAGGCGGCTGCAGTGCTCGCTGCAAGTGCCGTTCGTAGTAGCTCTAGGAACCATAGTGGGAGCTGAACGGGTTGACATAGGCGGGTGACGGCTGCCGTTGTTGGCGTGCCCGTTTCCGGTGCATAAAACGTAACCAAACGTCACCTACTCTTCATGGCGTGGCGAGTAGAGGCGGCAGCTTGTGAAAAACGCATTCAACTCATCATTTTCCTATAGTTTCTGCCTTAAATCAAAGTTATGTATATCAGTTTCAGCCCCGAATTTTTTAATTTGACTGAAAATCTTGGCGACAAAAATTTTGTTGAGTATCCCTTCAGTGTTAACCTTAGATAGACCTTACATTCATTCCTGATTGCTCAGGTTAAAGATGGTCGTAAGCAGACACGGTGTTAACGTTGTTTTTACGGCGGCTAGTTAAGACATGCGCCGCGATGCAGGCGCATGTAACGACATTAGCGATGTGAAGCACACCAATATATTTACTGACTGCCTTGCTGTTGTGTCTTACAAAGTTCCTTTCCGTGGGCGCCATTTCGACGTGAAGCCAGCGCAACGCTGTGTTAATCAAAGATAATTGGAGCACAAAATATCGTTTCCTGTAGGATCGCAATCTAATCTTTCTTCGCGCTATCACCATTGTAAGTTTAACACTGAAGTTTGATGATTCCGTTGTTTTATACCGTCACAGGAACAAAGAAGCGCATGTAATGGTCAAGGCCTAGCATATCAATGGTAGTGAGAGCGTGGGCGTGAGCTAGCCGATCTATTAACTAGCCGAGGGAATAAATTAAATGTCTTATCTACCATGGTGGTCTAGTGTTTATAGTGCTCGACTGCAGGCCCGAATATCATGGAATCGAATCCCGGCAGCCGCGGCTGCACTTCGATCTCGAGCACTCCATTACTAGGTCTCTATTAATCGTGTCGTGGTCTTGGGACGTAAAACCCCGACAATTATTACTAATATTAAAACAAAAACTTACCATATCCATGGCAGTAAACAACCAAGAACCCTACGGTAGCTAATGTGATGGTTGCTCGATGCATTGCACTTGCCGTGTTGCTGCCACAGAAAACTTTAGCCAACAAATAATTCAATTTTGTACAAGGCTATTGAGACGGAAGCATTGTTTTTGAAGTATTCACATTTGTAGAAGAATATCGAGCCGGAAGCATTGTTTACGAAGAATTGAAATTTTTTCAAGAATATGGAGCCGGAAGGATATCAGCCTTCATTAGATTCTATTGTTCTTCATGTTCTTCAAATACACAGTTTATTACCTCATCATCTTCAAGATGGACCTTGTAAACCCGTCTGAAGCAACGGGTGCACGTTTGAGAGGCGAAATGTTATCCTCTTTTCTATAGGAATTCAGCTTCCGGATAAAACTTACGTTGACTGTGTATTAACAAAATAGTCCTACATGTGAAAGAGCCAAGAACAGGAAATATGTGAGTAGATTTTGTGACAACATTTATTGATTGTAATTTACATAGGACGCTCTAAACCTTCCGGACTTTAAGGATCACTTCCTTAAGCTGTACATTTGCATGCAGGCATTCGCCTTTGACGAGCAGCTTCGCAGTTCTGTTTTTTTTTCTTTTTTGTTGCAGTCACGTCCGTTTATTAAGGAGTCATTATATTTCAGTACAACCAGTTAGTTACCATGCACGTGCAACTTATTCAGCAGGTGACGCAGACAATAAAAACACAAGAACAACAGTGTCCTACTTCAGCTTGTTTATTTAGCAAAACTTCAAATTAGTTTTGAATACAAGATTGAGGACTCAAAGGATAAGAAGACTGTAGCTTTTAGGGCATGGCGTAAAGAGGCAAACGCTAGCGCACAGCGTGGATGTTCTTAACAGCGATCGGAGCTTTCTTTACACTTGCAATTAAAGATTTAGTATGGAGGTGCTGTTAATATTACTTTCCTTGGAGAACCATTTCGGTGAAGTTCTTTCTCTCTCATGGCTGTTGAGTGAAATCGTATTATACTGTTGCACGAAACACATCTATCCCCAATTGCGCATGTTACAGCGAACACACCCCCCTCGGCCGCCACTTGATATCGCAGGGGTCCCACAGCGTGTGCCTACACAAGGTCTACGTACGTGGTGACCAACGCCACCCATGCCTGTCAGTCCTGCGGCTAGTGCGCCAACCCCAGCTGTCGCTAAGCCTCCCAAAACTGCACCAGCTATGGGCCCTGCAATGCTGCCTGCTCTTCGACCTGTACTCAAGTTTGAGCCAACCGCCGATCCACCAGCACTAACCCCAGCATTGAAATTATGGCCGCTTCCCACAATACCGCTACCCATAGCACCACCTGCTTGTGCACCTGGTGAGGGCCCAGCGACACCGCTAGTAGTAGTCCCCGTTGCTGTGTTTGAGGCCCAACTGCCGGTAGAGAATCTGCCTTGAAGCGTACCGAGCTTTCCTGTACTGGTTACACCCATGCCTGTCGTAGTGCTGCCACCTGCCGCTCCTACAGAGCTGAATCCACCGCCTACAAGTCCTGGTCTGCCAACAGGGAGTGGTGGCATTGCTACAATGTAGCGGGAACACTCTCCCTGTGGCACGCAGATGGTCTCGCCGTTGTGCTCAACCTCGGCGTAGCCAGGATCGCAGACGCAGCCGCCTCTTTGACAACGTGTAGCGCAATTCCCACTCGTGCGTTGACCACATTTGGGTGCACAGGTAGACACGCAGAACTGGAACTTGGAATGACTGGGGCATCTGAGAGCGCAATTGGCTGCCTTGACACAACGGTTCCTTTTTTGCTTGGGGTCCCTGTTGAGAAGAAAGGTGAACATCAGTAGGGTTCTGCAAATGTGTCCCAAACTGTACACATATACACATAGGCGTGCGCAGGGTTCCGCTTCAGATGAGGAGGGGGGGGGGGGGGCGTGAAGGTTCGTCCTAGTGCCCACACTTCCTTTTAAGTCAATAAATGGGGCAGAATTCGCGCCCCTCCCCCCCTCTTAGGTGACAAGGGGGGGAGGCGCCCCTCCACCCCCCCCCCCCCCTCGCTCCGTTCGCACGCCTAGTCATATAGACGCGATGGAATGTTGTAAGCATTATCCGGGGTACTTCTGATTGGTCGGCAGTTTATAGTATTCAGCCAAACAGACGTATATTGCTCTGTCGTTCTTTTCTGCATGTCTCCCATTTGCAACACGGCGCACTTGAAGCAGTACTGAAAAATTATTTTCGAAACTGCTCTATATTTATATGCATGAAAATATTGTGCAGTGAACAACGGCTTTCTTTTACCCTGTCAATTATAACTTCACTACGATTTCAATGTTGGTCGTCCATAAAAGAATTGGTCACTGTTAACGAAAGTTTTATTTTTGTCTTAGCAGCCCTTTCATTGTAGAAAAGTTATTTCTTTAGAAATGTCGTGCTTCTAGTGAATGTTTGGATCAGTTTTTTTTAGTAAATCTAAGCGCCACCAAGTAAGCTAGTTGCAGATTGTAGATTCAATTTAAGTACTTCGTTTAAAGACTGCAATTTTCGCAAGTTTATAAATATGTGTAGATTGTTTTGTACTGTTGCACGCACTGTATGTCTAAATATATTGGACATAGGTGTATGGCTGAAAGAGGGCTCTGATTCTCCGATGAGAGTAATAACAACAGGCAAGGATTTTGCGCAGTCCCTCGCAAACACGCTCTTATCAAATAAACAAAAAGCGGTACCTTTAAGGCAAAAGCGTGGTTGTTTAGAAACGATGAACCAATACTAAGCTCGTGCGAATAGTGAAATTTTATCTAGAATTAAATTTGAATCGTGTAGTCTTGAATAGTGGCGAAAAATATAGAATATCGAGTCGAATATTGAATACAAAACATTTTATGGAAAATTGAAAGAAAGAAAAGAATTAAATCTGCTCGTGTCCTCGAGCACATATTGCGGTAAACGACTGCTGCAGAAAAAAAAAAGGAACTACAAATTGTGCTACAACGGTAAGACTACAATAGTTGAGCTTCATTGTCATGAGGGCTCCGGGTCCCTAAACTTTCGGGCACCCGTTCACAGCAGCGTTTTAACTGCGCGCTGGAATGATGGGAGTTTTTGAACGAGTGGTGCAGCGGAGCAGGTGAGACTGCTTTGCGTTGACAACTTTTCATATGTGACGGGAATCACCGATGGTTTTCAGGGCGAAAGACGGCACGTTTTACGGCTCTTCCGCCTTACATGACCGAACTACGCAAGAAGTCCATGGCTTCCCTTCGGAAGCAAAGTTCTGAAGGGCTTCACAGTTTTGTCGTGCGTTTCTTCTTTTGTGTGCGGAAATGGCATACTCTGCTTTAAAATATACATGCGCTCACTTTTGAGCCAGGATAATGGTTAAAATTTTAATAAAAGGCCTGCCGTTACCACGTCAGCGTTAGCTTTAGCCAGCCCACCCTAACCAAGTTACACCAATGACTTTTGCGCATTTTAGAGGAAACTTCTGATACTAGTTCTTCGAAAGGAAGATTGTGTTATTCGATTAGCTATTATTTGATACGAAACTCCTATATTCGCACACTCTTAATGAATACTGATGTAGACGTACCATAGAAAACCTCCACTTCACACTTAGGGTGAACTCGGCCCTGCGTGGCCGCATTCCGCAGCGCCCGACCGTGCATCAAGGCGCAGCGGCGCAGCAATGCATGCGCAGAGGGGCCCACCGGAGATACTTCACGTCTTCTGCAACAGCGCTGTAGCCCGCCGCACCGGAGGAGCCACCATGGTCGTGGCGCCACTCTTGCTTGGCTATAATACAACCGGAGTGGCGCGCTCGTGGGCACCTGCGCCGCTTCGATTCGATGCGCGACCGTGCCGGATGCAATTGCGCTACACGCAGTGCAGCCACGCTGCACCGTATTCACCTTAAAGGGGCCCTGCAACACTTTTCCAAGTAGCCGTTGAATGGATTCACGAAAGGAGCGTATTGCCTCACGAATTCACCACCGCAAAAATTTTTAGAATCCGTCCAGTACGATTGGAGTGACAAAGATTTGTCGCACGCTGCAATTGCATTCTCCATTCTCTCTTCTCTCGTCCCGACGAAAGCGCTGGAAGCTAAGCAGGGAGGGATGGCACGGGGGAGGAAAATACGTCACGGGTGCCTCATGACCTTGAGCACTTTTTCTCTTTTTTCTTCGAATACGTGGCTTCTCAGGGGCATAGTGCACGCGCACGCGTGAACAAGTCGTGGCCTCCCGCGGCGGCTCCAGTAACTACCGAACGCGCCATGCTCAAATCAGCCAATGGCTGATACAATGGCTGTGACGAGTGATTTTTGAGCTTGTAGCGTCATTTCTCGAGAGAAGAGAAAGCAATTTTTAGCTGACTGAGAATTTATTGTGAATTCCAGGCCGCGCGCTGTGCTATAATGTTTGGCTCGCGTGTTCTCGGGAGCCTCGACTACCGATCGGCAGCGTTTTCTGACCATCCTCAAAAAGTGTTGCAGGGCCCACTTTAACAGTGGGTGGCACTGTACATAATAAGCCGTAGTGCTTATGAAACACAACGTACTGCCGTACATTTCTAGCACGGTAAACTAGTAGAGGTACCCCAGTGATTACGTGGTGGCGAAGAAGCGCTTCAACTCACCGTACAAAACCAGGAGGACAGTCGCACCCCAACACGCACTCTTTAGAGCACGATGTGCGAATTGGCTCATTGCACAACACTGGGCAAGCCCGAGCACAGAGGTTGAAGTCTTTGTTGGGATGGCATTTGCAGCTCATGCATTCCTTGTTGGTGATGCAGTCGCCCCAGGAGTTACGGACAAGTCCTTGTCTGCAGATACAGTCGCGGCGTTTGTGTCGCTCCAATTTGGGCACCAAGTGAGGTCTGCAATATCTCTCTCTCCTTTTACTGCCGGCCGCTGGCTCTTCAAGGCAACCGCACCGCGAGGATACAGCTGTGGTTAAGTTAGAACAAAAAGAAAAATTATGCATGTTTTAAAATATCGTTTTAGTAAACCAAGGTCGCGGCCTTTGTGAAGGAATGATGTTTTAAGTGTGTTGTTCAGGCCAGTTGGTATGACCTAATGATCATGCACTAGCGATCATACATACCACGCGTGTTTGTAGTTTACAGCGCAGTCTCTGAACTTGGCATCTGATGTATCGGGTTAGTAAGGAAATTTTCAACTTTTCACCGATTATATGTACCCATTTGCTTGGGGCGCATCATTGATATCAGTAATTTGGTTCGTACGAAAGAAAAGGGAGGGATGGACGGTATCACAAGCACACTAGGGGGAGCACATCCTGCCTACATGCAATGACACAGATTTGTTGATTTTAGGTACTTATATAGCACTTTAGTTGCCTTCTGCGCCCTCGAAACACATGTCCAAGATCCGAGAATATTGTTTACAGAAAATGGTCTCGAGTACACTTGGTCTAAAAGCATCCGGAGAGGGCATCGCTCGGCCCCTTTATTCCTTCCCCCAGTGTAGGGTAGCAAACCGGACATGCGTCTAAATAACCTCCCTGCCTTTCCTTGCTTCTCCCTCTCTGTCTGGTTTGTTCAAAGAACGTCTCAGTGTAGAAATAGTGGTCGGGTGGGGGGTATTAAACTGCCAATTTAAAAGCAGCTATTTGCGACTTCTCATCGATTGCTGCAGAAGTATGTTACATGAATAGTAATAGTTACATGAATAGTAAGGCACTTTTGTGGTTTTCAGCTGTTGCTTTAGACAACACGTACGGGTCGAATATTCCAAACCGATTTCATCTTTCTTCACGCCATGGTCAGTCGATGGTCGGGTAAATGAAGCTTCATACTACAAAGCCACAATTGGAGCTATACCTCTTTGAAATATGAAGCCGCTTACGGAAAAGCTCATACCAATACTAATAACGTTGAGGCTTGTATTTTGCTTGTTGCAGTGCCCTTTGTGCAATTAGACGAGAATGAAAGTGTTTTTTTTTATAAGGTTGCTCAGTCTTAGAGAAAAAATGAGCTCGTCCGATACATTGTCTAAATATTGGTGCCTAAGTCGATGAAAGCTCTTTTTCTGCCTGTTGGTGTCACATAGCACGTGACGCCTTTGTCTGCCTGTACGCCTTTATGCGTGTTCTGCCTGATCGCCTTTTTCTGCCCGTCACGTAGCACGTGACGTCTTTTACTGCCTGTTGGCGTCACATGCTACGTGAACGCCAACAGGCACAAAAAGAGTGTTCCACACTCGCCGTCATGGCTACTGGCGGCGCAGACTGACGCTTCTAAGTTTAAATGCATATAGTATATGCCCCATAAAGTGGATGGGGGGGATGGCCGCCGGGTTGGTAGAGAATCGGACGTGTTATTCAAAGGTCGCAGGTTCGGTCACTGTACACGGGAAGTTATCTTTTCATCCAGTTTTGTTTCTTTTTTATTTACACTACATTTACTACTAATAACATTCCTTATACTTTCCTTGGCATTATTGTCTCTTGGTTCTCAATAATATTGTGGCTGTAAACCGTTCAGCGGAACATCATTTATCGAGTAAATGAATTTCATGAACGGTCAACATCGATGAAAATGAATTGCTCATTGATTTTCACCATCTCTAACCAAGTCTGGTTTTCCGTCTCTGTTTTTCTTCTTTCCCTCTTTTCACTCAGCATGCGGGCGCTATAGGCGGGGAGCAAGTAAGCCGCATTAATTCCGCTGGCAAAGCTAATGGCTGCGAACTGTTAACACCATGTTTGTTTATCAGTTTCTCATATCGTGGTTCTGGAACGTTAAAAGCTAGATATTATTATTATTATTATTATTATTATTATTATTATTATTATTATTATTATTATTATTATTATTATTATTATTATTATTATTATTATTATCAGAAAACAATCATCATCATAAATGCGTATGTGCCGCCGAAATTGGGTAGGTCTCACTACACACAACTTCCACTAAAGAGGAAGGAAGGCAACAGTTAGCCTAACAAATGCAGTGCACTTTACCGTAGTAACACCACTGTCACGTGATACTTTGTGGTTATAAAAGGTCGTGGCTATACTATTACCTCAAAGCTTAACGAAGAGTGTTTAATAAAGACCAGTGATACAACACATCTGAAAGACTTGCAAAACAAGGGAAGTCGTCAGCTTGAAGTAGGGAATGCCCCCAGCTTTGCTGTTTCATCGGTGTCCGCAAACGGAGCTGGTTGAATTTTTGTTCGTTACTTATAAACGAAAATATGTAAGTTTTACTTGCTCACTCGTGCTCTCTTATCTTTTTGCTTCATTATTACTATTATAAATTAAAGCAAAATTTCAATAATCATTCTAGTATATTGTTCGTCCTGGTAATACAGATTATTTTCAGATTGCTGCTATAGCTTGTTAAATGCAAAACACTTAGCGGACCAAACACACTTTTATTGTTTACATCTGCATATTTATCTTTCTATCTAGCCGCCTATGTCTGGGCGCTCTCACGATCACCTCCTTAACTTAGAGGATACCGACATCGGTATGAGAAGGTAAAAGGGTTTGACAAATATGAATGTCTGGTCATGAAATAAATAACACGAAAATCTTAGAAGAATGGACTGTTGGGCGAGTTGGTATTCCATGTTTCAAGAAAGTGCGCTTGTGTTGTTCCCGTCTCTCTTCGTCCACGTTTTTCGCGCACTTTTCTTGAAACACGAAAATCTTATTGCGTACGTCGTCAAACCCTTTCCTAAAGACAGGTGCGGCACATACTCGTATACCATGGGCCATGGAATGCGGGTATGCGCCACAGGTGACTGAAAGCTTATAGCTACCCAGAAACGGCGAGAGCTGACATTGGTTATTTAAATTCGTAAGCGTTAAGAGAAACCGATAGTGGCAGTGTCGATTCGACAAATGCGAAGAATAAAAGTAAGGATACCAGCAGAAATCAAAAGCAAGCATTCTGCGTGGTAGTCAGGTATTCTACCATAGCCATGGTAGGTATGGAAACGGCTTTCTATAAAGAGCCTGCCAGGCGTAATGTCGGTGACTCATCAAGTGTAGTGGCAGTGCTGGCTTTCTTATTACAGAGCAATAACCATTACACATGTATTCCCATGATACAGCGTCATGTCGGGCTAACGTCAATTGTGGTTCCAGTGTTGGCTCCGCTTTTATAGCCACGAAAATGTACCTTGTTATTCTTAACGCAAGAACGTTAAAGAGGTCGTGTCTCAGAAAATCCGGTGCTGACGTTTCTGGTGATCTCGGTGAATGGAATATCCCGATCGAAAAAAAGAACAATCATCACGGTTCAAGCCGGATTTGAACGAAGGCATTTGGCATGATCGTCAAGTATTCTACCAGATATACATGCCGGTTCTTTGGACTTCGTAAGAAAAGAGCCTCCACAAGCGTCACGTTGGGGCAATGCCAATTGTGGTTGCAGTGCTGGCTAGCCGCTTTTATAACCTTATAATAAACATTGACTACGCAAGCTATATCCAAACGTTGCTCTACGACGCCGACGAGTGCTACTTATCACGCGTATCACTGAACCGCAGCATGCGCTTCATTGCGGTAAAACTTCGACGTCTGCTCTAACGTGAATAGTGGCATTACGCCGGCCCATGAGCTACCATCTACACGCTAGTGTATTTGACGTGTTTGATAAGTCCATGATATGCGGATAACAACGAAATCTAACAAAGACGTCGATCTATCTAGTAATGCTTGGCACAAAGCGAAAAATCTAACGTAAGCTGCTACGTGCTCACTGCTTCGCATGAAGTCGATTCCCACAATATGTGGGATCTGCCGGAATTTTTTCCCTGTTGTTTTGTTTTAAAGGAAGTGATCGGTAAATAGACTGCAAGGTCTAAAGAGGTGCTTTAGCTTGGTTGAATGATTAACTTTATTCATAAGCTAATTTGGGAAAACAATAGGTCGATAAAGTATGACCTTGTTTTCTACAGATATAAGTAGCAGATCGGAGGGATATTACGCGTTGGTACGTCAACGTATCATGAACGTACCTGTTAGCTTGTTACCTGTTAGATTGTTACCTGTTAGTGTTGCATCGTTGTAAAGACTAAAGTAATTAGACGTGGTCAAGGTTATACAGAGTGAGTCAGCTAACTCTAGCCAGAGTTAAAAAATATACCGACACACTTTGTGACGACCTGACCAAATGAATGTTGCTTACTATTGAATGGGATAAGTCAGGCCATTTCTGCGTCCTGCTTAAGTGCTTAATTAGACAAGATTAATTAACTGACATCTAAGGCAACGAATCCGGGTGAAAGTTTCTACTTAGGAAGTTGTAGATCATTTGACAAGACGTCTGGTTAGACAGTTTAAATGTTTCTATCTATTAAGTATTGTGTTTTTATGCTTATCACAGGGGCCCGCGAAGAAATAATACGTGATAGCCCGCTTGCGTGATAGTATTAGTAACAGTTCCTTTTTTTTAATAGCTGTCTAAAAATGCCTCCATTTTGCCTTGTACAGTTCTTATGGGGCTATTCACGTTTGCTGAAATATTGCGTGCTTCTAAAAGGAGAATAAGCTGTTGCAGAGCACCCATTATTAAAATGGAGCACACAGGGAACTGCATATGGCATTTTTTATTAATTTATCGGATGACAATTCAAGTTCTTATGGGAATTGTGCAAAGGGGAAGGGGAGACTGTTAACTGACATGTAGATGTGTACTGAAGAGCTGCAACACTCGGTCGACTTCTAGGAAAATAGTTCTTTTTACGGTATTCTGTCAAAGCGGGGTATTGTTTCTCTCTTAAAAATGATTGGCACATTTTAAAAGTAAAGGAAATCACACTTACACATTGTGCATACAACTGCACACAATATAGCGGCCACAAAAATTGTTGTACACTGCATTCTTCTCCACGTAGTGCAACCTGAAAATTTTGGAGCTCTGTGTGCGCTCTAACCGCTTAAAACAATGTGGCTCTATGTATAGGGCATCTGTAGGACGGATATCTCCATTGTTCTCCTGACGGCTGCCTTAGGTTAACCCCCGTGGCACTTTTAGACAGCTGCTGTATCCACGTGTGCGCGCGCTAACCTGACCAAAATCATGATGGTTGTCAAGACTTTCTATCTTGATTAGTTCAGCAGTGATCAAAGAGATAAAGGCAAGCACTGCGTGGCGATCTTTTTTTCATTCACCCCTTTAAGAAAAGAGCTTCTTGAACGGTCTGAAATGCTATTAAAGTCCTTCATTTTTGTTTGCATTGCCTCTTTTTTTTTTCTGTGAAGAAGCATTACAGGTTCTTCTTGGGGCGAACGAGCGAGCAACTAGCCTGAGCAGTGAGTAGAGGATGTCATAAGAGGACATAATAGTACCTCGCTATAAGCGACTGGTATATTCAGCTAAACGTTTCGTCGTCTCTCTCTGTCTTTTTTTTAATTTTTTTTTTCAGGAGCCGCATGGTGGCAACAGGATCACGTTCCTGCAGGCGGAGTAACAACAGTAATATATCTTCAAGATTAAGTTTAGTGCTCAGAGGCAAAAAAAGTCAAACAACTGCGGATGCCCTAAATTGTTTCGTAGCCACCCACTATGGCATACGTCAAATGTTTAACGCTGGTTCTGTAACCACATACAGCGATGTCTTTATTTTGCTATTTAGACAAACCTGACTAGCGCAGTGCAGTATGCTTGCGTATACCAAAGCACTGTTGCTGATGAGAAATCAGATAATGAACAAGAAATGGTCAATACTTCTTTTTATTGCCGATAAGCGGCGATATATCAACTGCGTAAACGAGGTCAACCCGGAGCCAGTTTTCACAGGGCCAATATCAGGATATGAAGGGCGTGTTCCTCACATATGGATAGCAGGTGTGCCAGAGCTTTGAAGATTGATGGGTGAACACTCCTTGTTCGCCAATAGCTCTCCTGCATTTTACCCGTGTCCTGTCATAAAAGTAGCTTCGAGTGCATGCCATCTTTGCAGGTCACCGCCGTCTAAACAGGTTCACTACTTATTGTTCTAAATCGCTTTCGATCAACAAATGCCAGCAAGCGCTTTAGAAAAAAGATGAGTCCGCTAGCAGTGTAGTTTCGGGACAGGTAGTACGCAATGACAAAGTGGAGGGCTCCATCACGTTACGACGCGAGTGCAACGACAAGCACAGGAAAAAGGCTGGATCCAGCCTTTGTCTATAGTGCGCTTCTTTTCTTGTGCTCGCGTTGCAACGAGCTGGAGCCCTTTCCTTTGTCCTGAGTATGGGAATCCTATACGTCGGTACTCATATGAAAAGCAACCAGGTCTTGTGATTCGCGCGCTGAGTGGAACTTTTTTGTCACCTCTCAATAGCGACTGATATCGAAAAGAGGGAAACGCAGTTTAGTTATTTTGCTGAAGTTCTGTTTTGCTTACTGTACTATGCGCGGGCGGTGAACGCAGTAGGGATTTATTTGGTGGAAATAGGTTTCGACTCATACCTTGAGTAATGATCTACGTCTGACCACTATCACTTTATCGCCTAAAAGAAAGCAAGGGGGGCAATAGCACGTCCTCGTCTCGGCTTGATTCATAAGGAGACAATTAGTTGCAGTTGCGTAGACAATACATATGATTCGGCACAGAGATGATTAATTTTGCGAGACATGCTGAGCATAAGATATGACGATGGCCTTAGAAAACGGAAATCATGTCGTTTTTTGAAAGCATTAAGTACGTACACAAGTGTGGAGAACTTTTCCGCCGCGGTGGAGCAGTGGTTATGGTGCTGGGCTGCCGACCCGAAGGTCGTGGGTTCGATCTCGGCTGCGGTGGTCGAATTTGGATGGAGGCGACGTGCTAGAGGCCCGTTTACTGTGCGATGTTCGAAGATCACAAAATCAAACGCTGGGACAGCCAGCATAAACATAAGCAAACGATGCAGCCATGACAGCAAACAAAATTTCACACCGCGTGGGCGTCGTTTTTTTTTTTTTTTTTGCATTGCCGGCTTGGAAATATGTGGCTACGTTTGCATAAGAGCTTAAGTGATAATGCAGAGCATACGCATTTGAGATGTGATCATGTATGTACTGTGTTGGTCAAAAGTTCCCAGACCGCGACGACCGGCCGAGAAGCAGCTGCTCGCTGCTATCGGGGCGCTGTTTTCGCAATCACGCCTTGGCGCAGGCTGGCGTCGAGCATGTGCGTGGAGGGGGTGTGCATCTCTCTCCCTCTCTTGCTCTCCTTGATAAGAAAGCATGGAATAAACAGTGTGTCATTTCCAGTTGAAAGTAAGCGCTGTGTGTGTGTGCATGTTCTTCTCTGTCCGCGTTCAGTCGCGCTGTTCAAACATAGCGGGACTGCGATGGTAGCACCCGGCAGCAGCGGGCTGCTGCTCCTTGGCTGGGCGTCACGGCCTGGAAACATTAGACCAACCCTGTACCTTCGCAAGAACATGCGTGACACACACCATCCGTGAACAAAAGGGTCAGCTGGCGCACGGCGCGTCGGGAACGATGCAAGGTGAGCTGCCGCGCCGCTAACGGCTTAACAAGCTCACATCTAACAGTCGCTGTACAGCACGATGCCAAATTTTGCGAAAATGTCCGTGTTCCCAAAAAGAGCTCGAGGATATACCTGCTCGCGGCTATTGTATACCACGCCTATCACACTCGTTGATCAGCCTGCGTTTTGTCTTAGCTTGATACATGCGGTGGTACCAGCACCACGAGTGCGCGTTCTATCCATAAGAAAAAGTAAAGAAAAACTTCTGTGTCACGCGTCTTCGACTGGTTTCGGCTGATGATGCCTGGGCCTCTCTCAGTCTTAAATGACACTTCCAAAAATGTGATATCGCAAATGTTTTATTTGAGCTAGTAGGTTATAATCATACATACTACATGATAGAATAACCAGGAGGTGAAAAAAAGACAAACACACGCTAAAATAAAGAGCGAAAGGACGTGTACATTTCTGAATTCCTCTCAGTTTTTTCATGTCGACGCGTCGTAGCAGAAAAATACCGTACCGTATATACTAGTTCATAGGTACTGTCCGCCTCGGTGGAACAGTGGCTACGGTCCTCGGCTGCTGACCCGTAGGTCGCGGGTTCGATCCCGGCCGCGGCGGTCGCATTTCGATGGAGGCGAAATGGTAGAGGCCCGTGTACTGTGCGATGTCAGTGCACGTTAAAGAACACCAGATGGTCAAAATTTCCGGAGCCCTCCACTACGGCGTCTCTCATAATCATATCGTGGTTTTGGGACGTTAAACCCCAGATATTATTATATTATTATTAGTTCATAGGTACTGTACAAGTATATGCTTGGATACCGTGCGCGACCAACAAGCATCACACGAGAAACACTGTTGCGATCACTATTATTCAATCATTGCATCCTATTGCCACGCCCACTACTTTCTTTCTATTTTCGTGTTACCGACCCGTTGCAATGTAACTCCTGCCTTGTGCAAAACGCGCCCGAATGACTGGGAGTTATCTGGATAATGTTAGAACCTTCCGATCAGATTACTTGCTCAACGCCAACCTCGGAGCTAGTTATCGAACTTACGCGGCCGCTAGCTATAACGCTGAAATTTTCGATGATACATGTATAAAAGCCGACGCGCTTCACCGCTTGTGAGTTTTTTGCCGGCCGACGCTTTGTTCGCCGCCATCAGTGTACGTACAGCGTGAATTGCTCGCTTCCAGTTTAACTTTGTTTCTCGGCTGCAAGTTCGGCCAAATAAAGAGTTACGTATTACTGAGTTCTCCTGGAGTCTTCTGCACCGTCACCGCCACGTGACACCATCAACATCAAATACCCGTTTGGAATAGATAAGTTCAGATGAGGTTCACGCACGCAAACATACGACGGCTCAAAACCGCTAATTCTATTCCAGTCGCCATCGGCAACTGCACAGAAAACAGATACCGCACCATAAACGAATACTTCTTCAGAAAAATAATCTCGAAAGGGGTCTCCAAGTGTTCGTACGAACGCGTACATAACTTTTGAAACATGTGCGCGCCGGTCAGCAGGCAACAGTTTGCCGTGTGTTGAGAGAAGAAGGCTTCACCGGAGAGATATAAGCAATAAATATCAGCTTCAGATGTTCGCCGCCACTCGTAATTACATCATCGCGCACTGAGAAACGGGCTTTAGAAGATCAGCCTAATGACAACCGAAGGTGTAGTCTCCAAGCGCCCGCATCGCAATTCGCCGAGTCCTCAGAAAGATGGCTGCGAGCGCGTATTGTCACTTTTTGGCGTCTGAGAGCCAGAAACCTTCCAGAGAGCTTCCACGACAATTTTTTCCTGGAAGCTTCTGGCGACCCACGGGCTACCCGCGGGTAGCCAGAAGTGCAAAATTGAAGAGCCCCACACTGTCGTCGTTTCAGTGGCCGTCATGAGTCGGGAATATATATATATATATATATACATACATACATACATACTTAGTCACGGATATGGAAATGCCACTCCGCCACAACCGCTGAAATGGCGCCAAATGGACGAAGACGAGAACGTTGCTGTTTCGGGGCTGAGTCTGGGCTGCCCTGTTGACTCGTAATTCTGTGCGCTCTACTAGCACACCAGAAAGATGTTACGGGGAGTATTTAGATGTCGTCAGTCAGCAACTGGTCGAGATGACACTGCACAGAGCGCACAGAATTACGAGTCAGCAGGACAGCCAAGACTCAGCCCCACAACAATAACGCTGTCGTCTTCGTCCATTCGGTGCCATTTCAGCGGCTGTGCCGGCATTTCCATACCCGTGAATATATATATATATATATATATATATATATATATATATATATATATATATATATATATATATATATATATTAGAGAGAGAGCTTGCACTTCTATTTTTGTGTACCCATGTAGTTACGCCCTCGTATTTCAAGTACCCTTTTGAGGCCAGTTACAGTAATTCTAGAGGTAGCAGGGTCACCGCGATGCAATAGAGGAGGGGTGCGGGAAGTGGACACAGCCACATTGTGCATGCCGTCAGCAGCAACTTTCTCGTTCCTTATCAGTTTCTTCTTGCCCGGATGTACCTCGGGAAGCCGCACAATCACGAGTGCACACTTCATGCTTTTTGCCAAGACCAGTTGCGAGATACGCCGTACCGATCGTCGAGGCGTTTAGCAGTTGCACGTCCTGTATACGCTCATAAAGGTCATGCGCTTCGCTGGTCAACAAGCTTCACTGAGTGAAATGGCCGGCTAATGTTTTTTTTAATGCGAAGCATTTCTTAGCGAACTTCGGCGACTTTGAGCGTATCTATCTATCTATCTATCTATCTATCTATCTATCTATCTATCTATCTATCTATCTATCTATCTATCTATCTATCTATCTATCTATCTATCTATCTATCTATCTATGACTTTGTGCTTTCCTGGCCGTATCATTAATCGGATTTATACCAAAATTGGTATGGCATAACATGATTGTATCACGAAAATGAATGACTGGTCATATCATGAAATTCATGACTAACTTGTCATGAAAAGTATGATTTACACGCCATGGCCGTAGTGCTCCTGCGGCCGTTTTCTCAACTTGATATATCGAAAAATTGGTACGATGAGACATTTCTGCATGACCAACATAAATGACAGGTGGTAATATGAAAATCATAATGTGCATGTCATGTAAAACATGATTTACATGCCACGCTCATGGCACGCTCGCGGCCGTTTCGCTTGCTTGATATACACCAAATTTGGTATTGCGTGACGTGACCGTATGACGAACATAAATGAGAAGTGGTAATATGAAAATCATGACATGTCATGAGTGGCGTAACATGCATACCACGCTCATGGCACGCTAGGGGCCGTTTCGCTTGCTTGATATACACCAAATTTGGTATTGCGTGACGTGACCATATGACGAACATAAATGACAAGTGGTAATATGAAAATCATGGCATGTCATGAGTGACAGGACTTGCATGCTACGCTCATGGCACGCTCGGGGCCGTTTCACCAGCTTGATGTACACCAAATTTGGCATTGCGTGACGTGACTGTATGACGAACATAAATGACAAGTGATAATACTGACATCATGACATATCATGTGCAACATGACTTGCGTGCCACGCTCATGGTGCGCTTGCGTCCAGTTCGCTAGCTTGATATACAACAAAATTGGTATTGTTCGACGTGACTGTATGATGACGAGCATAAATGACAGGTCCTAACATGCAAATCATGACATGCATATTATGTACAGCATGATTTGCTCCTTGCTGGCCGCTTCGCATTTCATCGATTCCCACAGCGCGTGGGATCTGCCGGTTTTTTTTTTGCCTTGTCACTTCTCACGGACTCGCGTTCTTACTGCTGTTTATGTAGTTTGGCAAGAGAAAAAATTTTCATTACAACTATATCTTCCAATGAACTCTCGTAAGAATACTTCCAATGAATCATCGGCTTTTCTATGGGAGAGATACGTTGTCACGCAGAAACCAAAAAAGCAACGCAACAGTTTGCATTTGATAAGTTTATTAAGGTGAGATTTTCCATCGTCACACAACCCTTGAAAACTGGTTGCAAAAACTGGTTGCAAATTATGAATCGCTATAAACAATGGAAGCCTACGGCAACGCGTTAACACTGTGGGGCCAAAATTATGTTGTATCGCGAATATGTATTTACTCTTTTTGCTGTTAGGTGTTCGTTCTTTCTGATCAGTATTCCTGATATTGTTTTATTTATTCATTTTTCTCCAATTGGGAAAAATGCCTAAAAAAAGCCCTAAAGACCTGGTTCGCTAACACAGAACGCCCGAGCTCTGGACTGTGTGCCCTACCCACTAACATTTCAATCCCTTTCTAGCGATGAAGATTTATTGCCGCTGCTACATTGGTTAGCTAGCCACCAAAAGTTCTTACTGCGCGTTCACCTCCGTATATAAACAGTTTAGCGGAATATTAGTGTTGGCACAGAGCAAAGCACTACTTTGATGAATTACGCACACCCTGGTCAACCACTAATGTTTGTGGAAGAGCGCCCAGCGTTTGAGCATGGTGAACCAGGGCCACCACAGGGTGCAATGTGCTGAGCTGGTTTGACAATGCCTGTGCCCCCTAGAGCATGTGCTCCTGCCACAATTGTAGGAAAAGCTGAAGTTCCAGCTAAGCCTGCACTACTTATAGCGGCGGCAGCGGCTGCTGGCATACCACTCGAAGACCCAGGCGCAGTATTGACTGGCTTATTTCCAACAGGGACTCCATGAGGTGAAGTGTTCACGCCAAAATCCAGTCCTCTACCTGCCACTCCAGCGTAGCTCCCTGACAAGGTAACGGACGAGGGCGCTGTGTTAGAGAATCCTGATCCGGTGGCTGTAGAGGGTGCTGTGACACCGGCACTTGTGATCATTGCAGTGTGTAATGCGCCAATTCCACCTCCTACGCCAGTATGTCCGGGGCGAACACCTATTTCTCTTACATCAGACGGGGAAGCACTAGACGAAATTGTACCAGCCGTTGGTGCTGTCGAGCCTCCTCCACCTGCTACGATCACACTCCCTGCCGCACCTACAGTAGCACTCCCACTAGTATACGAAGTTGCAGGTTGAGGTGTGCTTGTAATTACGACACCATTGCCAGCTACGCCCGGCACAGTAATACCTGTGAAGCGGCCACCCGTTACGTGTATTCCTACGGTTGCTGGCGTACTTCCTGTAACAGTGGATGGTGCACCCGCGATAGTGATTCCGGAAAAGCCCGGCACAGCTGTTGAATTACCGGCTAAACCATTACTCAGCAAACCGACACCTGCAGTCGAGGTGCTAGAAGGGGAGGGGACGCCGTGTGGTACGTCAGTGGTTCCACCATATGTTACATTTGTCCCTGCAGCCAAGACTCCAATGTTGACACTTGGAGACCCAGGAGTGATCTGCGAAGGTGTTGGCGTTAAGCCTACTGGTATGCCAATCGGCCTTATCACTGTAGTGCCAGCTGAATGTATACCTGCTATATTTGTTCCAAGCTTATGTGGAACAGCTAATGCGGGAGTACCATAGACTGAACCCCCCTATGCCCACTCCTGCACCTGACCCTGGTGTAGCGGCGTATGGTGGCTTGATAGTGCTTGGTGGGATTGTGCCTGGCGTTAGTACAGGTCCAGCTGAAGGCGTTGTTCCGGAAGTACCATAAACTGAACTCCCTGTGCCCGCTCCAGCAGCTGGCGCAGGCGTAGGGGCGTACGGAGGCCTTATGACACCTGGCGTGATGGTGACGTTTCGCGGTATCATGGCTGGCCGTAGTGCGCTACCAGCACTACCAATTCCAAGATTACCATTTGGTACGGCAGTTCCCGCAGCTACCGAAGCCCCGCCTGGTCGGCTTACACTTGACACTGCAGGAATACCTGTAGCATCAACACCGGTGTCCTCGCCAGACTCCGTTGTACCATTTGGTCTTATGCTTCCGGCGAATATACCACCCCCCAGCGCTGCCGAATCCATTCGTACCGACTGAAGGTCGACCTTGAGCATCTATTGATCCCGGTGGTGTAGGAGCTACTCCACCTTGTGGGTATGTACCCCCACTGACTGCACCGTTAGCACCGGGCTCAGGTAATACGCCGCTAGTGCCAATTAATCCCGGTTGATTTCCCCCTCCTACAATGGTGACTACGCTGCCTGTGCTTCCTGCAGGGACACTCGAGATATGCGGCGAACCACGAATGCCAACTGATCCTGGTAGGGATGAACCTGCTGCGCCTCCCGCTACAACTCCTGGGCGCACTGGTCTCGATGGCGCACCCGGGACGAATAGAGATCCTCCAGAGTTAACTCGACCACCTAAGTTACCATTAATACTAACTGAACCTGTTACCGCTGTACCGGCGGCACCTCCCGAAACTCCTGAGTGCACTGGTATCGTACCTGGGACGAATACTGATCCTCCAGAGCTAACTCCGCCACCTAGGTTACCATTAATGCTAACTGAACCTGGTACGGTTGTACCGGCAGCCCCTCCCGAAACTCCTGGTTGTACTGGTATCGTACCCGGGACGAACACTGATCCTCCAGAGCTAACTCCGCCGCCTAGGTTACCATTAATTGCAACTGAACCTGGAGTTGGCGTACTCGGAACAAATACAGATCCGCCAGAGCTTAGGTTTCCGTGACCACCGGGTGTCATCGGTGGTGCCACCTGCAAATATCGGGAGCACTGCTCTTGTGGCACGCAGATAGTCTCGCCGTTGTGCTCAACTTCAGCGTAACCCTGATTGCAGACACAGTCACCCCTTGTACAACGTGTGACGCAAGCGCCTCGTGGATGTCTGCCACACTTAGGCGCACAGGTAGAACTACAAAACTGGAAACTTGAAAACTGCGGGCATGTGAAGCCACACTTCGTGGCCTTGACGCAGCGACCCCTCATTCTTGAGTTCCTACAGAGAAAAAAAATTAGATATTAGATTAGTAGTACAAGGCATGTCGCGCGTTCAATTGTCGAAAGGAGGCAAGTTGCACGATTAAAAAAAAATAAAAGCCAAAGTACTCGCGGGAAATAAATAAGCACACTCAAAAAGTTTCTTTTTCGCAGCCAAAATACTTATTCTATTCACATGTTTTACGTGAGAAAAACTTAAGACAGCTTCGCAATAGCGGTGCCAAGTCAGAAAGAAGCGCAGACGTTCAGCCAGTGCCATTTTTTATACCAACGCTGCGATTATGACTTTAGCTCCACCTACACAGTTGTGCGGAGCGTATTCATGAGTAGAAGGTGGTTAGACAAAGTGCACGCGCATCCACGCACTCAGATCCCCTCTCCCTTCCAAATGTTATCATTGGAAGGTGGTGCAGTGGCGGGAATTTTCGACATGCTTTCCCGCGCAGCTGTGCAGCCAAGGCACAGTTCTTGAAAGGTACTCATTAGCTATGAAGTTGCTTTGTACTGTCTTGCTATGCTTACCTGAGCAATGCTATATAACTTCTTAAAAGGAATTGGTTAGTGATACAATATCAATTAACGATTGACTAGCTAGTCATTGGCTTATACTACGCTTTACCATGTATGTCGAGGCATTTGTAAGCGATTTCCAGAAATTTATTAGTTATTGATCGTTTATCACTTGGCTATCTAAGTCAATCTTTGAGTCTATCCTTTTCTTTCATTCTTTCTCTTGGTGTTGTTTCCAGTTCTTCCTTTCCATTTCTCTCTCTTTCTATCCTATGTTGTACTCTCTCCGCTCCTCTTTCCCATTCTCTATACCAGGGGTCTCAAACACGCGGCCCGCGAGGCTCTCGGTTGCGGCCTGCGGCCCGCACATGGCTACGTTCGTCCCATATATATATGTGGTGGAGGTGCCCAGCACCTCCACCACGTATGAGGTCTTGGTTGTGACGACCTTTATTAGGCCCGAGAACCCGGCAGCCAGGAGCTACGATGAATCCACCGAGATGATGCTCATACACGAGAAAGATGAGGATGCATAACCAACACATTATGATGATGATAATGTACAGATGAAGAGGATGGGTATGACAAATGCCCACAGTATATATATATATATATATATATTATTTTCATGATAAGTACGTTCGTGAGCTACACAGGCATTCCTGGTCTAAAACATTGATTTCTTAAGGCACCCTATGTGGTCAGTGGTCACCACGTGTTGAAGCGTAACGTGAGACAAAAACATTATTTCAGGATCGGCGTCCAGATTTCACTCATTCTGTATATCGTTACTGACATGTTGTTGGATAGAATCTTGGCCCCAAATCTTCTTCAGAAATGACCCGTGTATGAGATATGGAAAAGTTTTTCTTTTCAATGGTAGTGTTTGCTGACAATTTGTACGAACTACCTAATTGTAATCTTATACGACGCAAGGTTGGAAGCTATATCTTCCAACCTTGCATCGTATAAGATTACAATTTGTTGCTATCTCATTCATTGCTTCGCCTTCGTGGTTAACTGATTTTTGTTCGCGGCTCCTCCATGTTATGTGTATGTCAAGAAACACAGAATACAAATAAATTTAATTTAATTGATTTCTTTCTTTTCTTTATGACAGATGCTCTAAAGCTTCTGGGGTGCCAAAAGAACACGAGTGTGTCGTTGCTTATATACACGGGTTTCATGACTTGTAACTGTCTGTCACGCAGCTGGAGTGACTTGACTGGGTAGGGTAGACACCTCACATTATTTGAGCTGCATCTGAGCTTCTCCAGGAACGCACAAAATAGCATAAGGGGAAAACCGCGTAGAGAAGTAGTACGAAGACTAGGCATATTTCAATCGTCTGATCGCTTGTCACCTGTGTTATATATGTACAGACGGCCACCAAGCAAGAAATGCAGGCAAAGAACCGAACTGATAAGGGGGATACAAGAGATTTTGCTGTGCTGTTCTAGTCGTGTCAATGACTGGCTTGATTTAAAAAAAGAAACAAACAAAAAAAGAACCCGTGGTGGACGTAACCTATGTGGAATTGTTACCGGCCGAGGAAGGATGTTTCGCCTTTATGCAGCATATACATTCACATACTAAGATTTTACTGTGCATATAAGGGTACTTGCTTGAGCCAGTTGGTATCGATTGATTGTTACGTTATTGCGCACCGATTAAAAGACGAAGAATTAGAAAGCGAAGAAACACACGAACACAAGCGCTAACTCTGGTAACGTCACTTTGTTGTCGTCACAGGCCCAAACAAGGTGGTCGTCACTTTACAATCTGATCAAGAAAAATGTGACGGGAACAAGTGCTTGCACCACTAACCACAGAAACAAATTTGCGGAATGTGTCGAAAAAATGGTGTACGTGATTCCGCTCACATGTGGAAAGAAATACGTAGGCCAGACGAGAAGGTGCCTAAATGAAAGACTCCGCGGAGCACAACAGCAATGTGCATAAATCGGTGCAAGGACACCTAGGCTTGCATTGTCGAGATTGTGGAATCCAGCCGAAGTTCCGTGAAACCAAGGTGGTGGCTAAGCACAATAATCAGATGACGCGGGAAATCATTGGGGCGTCCGAGATTATTCGCCTGGGGGATGACCGCGTCAGTATTCCATTTTTGGGACTAACGCAAAAGGAAATAATGTACCTAAATTCATAATGCAGCGATATGCTATAGGTGCGTGTTTCCTCGGTAAGAGTGGTTATCAGTTTTGTACTGTTTATATTATGGCAAGTTAGTTGTTTCCAGGTTAGAACTCGCTGTGTAAGAGTATTTTATAGGCTGCAATGCAAAATCTATGTAATATACTTGATAAAAAAAGGAGTTGTGTAACGTATGTCCCATACTGTTAACAAGACAGCAGTGTGTGTGTGAATGTGCACCGAGGTTAACGAAACAAAGGGTCATTGAGAATGGAACATATTTTCTTGTACTCGTTCTACAAAACACAGTTGCA